>OMOT01080785.1:4457-18296 GCA_900312575.1 Acanthochaenus luetkenii
AGAGAGAGAGAGAGAGAGAGAGAGAGAGAGAGAGAGAGAGAGAGAGAGAGAGAGAGAACACACCCTGCTGTGTGCCTGATCCCGGACCGTCTGAGGACCCGCCTGGCTATCGACCCCTGCTTGTCTAACTACCACTCTCCTGCCTTAACCCCCGGACTCTGTGTGAGACTAACCCGTTACGCCCCTGAAGCAGTGATGAAATGCCACAGTATATATTTTCTTAATCCGGGGACATTTCCAGGGACGTGCCAGCCGGGGACGAGACACCGGATGCGGGGACTGTCCCCGGAAACCCTACTTCAACTTTATACGTTCTCTGTTGTTCCTCCTCGTCTTGCCTCCTCCTCGCTTTATCCCGTAGTCTTTGTCTGAGACCTCGGTCTGCTCTGATTATTTCTTTCTCCCTCTCTCTTTTCTTCACCTGTCTCTCTCCCACCCTAGGCCCCTGCCTCACTGGGCTTTCCCAGATGTCTTTGCAGACTGTGCTCTCCGGCAGCAGAGGCATCAGTAGTGGGATTAGACCGGTGAGCCGGTTGTCTCGGCAAAAGCCGTATCCCATGAACAATTGCCTTGTGGTAGCCGAGGGGGCTGAAATGGTCTATTGACCAGGGTATAGATGGAAGACGTAGATGTAAAACACTCCAGGTTATCTGCAGATGGTGAATTACAATGTGGTTCCATGCATGACTGGACCGAACAGTGTGTGAGAGGGGTAACTTGAGGCGATATGCTTTATACTATAATACCAGTTAAATGTCTAGACTTGGCTTCATTTGATGTCTATACATTGGACAGGCTGTTTCAAACGATGGAAAACAAAAGCTAGGTAGAGGAAGAATCCACACAGATTAATGTACCATGAGCCCAATAGATCCTAATGTACTGCAGTATTCAATCAGAGGCACATGATGAATTTAACTCCATCAACAAACCAGGACTAGTGATGAATATTGACAGCATTAATCCATCCTCTCTCAGCCAATCTGTGACCTTTCTCGCAGACACTTGACAGGTGGTCATTTTCATCAAATAGCCAGTCAATCCGGTGTGAAGATCTTGACGCAACACCCGGTCGATCGGCGTCACTCTATGGCCGGGGTGTCGTGTTTCAACACATCGGCCCGGAGATCTGTCAGTATGGCTCAACTGTCACTCAGACGGACAGTAACACCGCCGCCGGGCCAGACGCTGCAGAGGGATGGGTGGCGTTTATAAATGGACACTCTCTATAAAGGCTGTTTTTTTCCCCCCACTGTCAAGTTTGATGAGGTTCAAATGGCTTGACACTGGCAATGCTGAGGCGTTGAGTTCATCTCTGGAAATGCAATTTGATTTGTTACAGCCACAGTTCTTCATTTGAAACTGGAGTCCCTGATACTTATTTGGTAATGATTATACTGACGCTGAATAACGGGGACGACAAGGAATGTCGCATCAAGCCGAAATGATGGAGTCTTGTATGGTACAATAAGACTTTACGTCAGCATGATTTGTTCTTTCACCTCTAAAAGGCTAAACTGACTAAACGCTTGTTTACCGTTGCCATTGAGTTGCACAGTAGGCAGATACAGAACATTGCTGTGTAGTCTGATATATTTGTATTCGACGGGGGAGTTACAGCCAAGCAATCTGATTGGTCAAAGACACATTCCAATAATGCTGATAATTACCCACAAAGCACAGCAAGCCAAGCCTTATTGATTGCTTGCAGTAACCAAGGAGCTTGTTAGTTCTGAAGTACTTTGAAGTGGTTTACTTTGAGGCGCACAGTCTTATCCACATTCTGGACATCCTTCTTGACGTCATGAAATAGATGGATAACTGCTCTGGTAAATCACAAGTGTTTCTCAGCAAGTGATAGTTTCATACAGTGTATATGCTGCCAGGACAAGGACTCAAGGACGAGGTGGGGGCGAGTGGTTAGACTGGAACATCCTGGTGACCTATATGATAACCTCCCATCTTGTGCCGGCGAGTGGTTGGAAACAGAGTTTGTTACCAAGAGTTATTACATCCTCCTTTCAGTTCTATGTCCTCGCAGACATCAGCATAGATCCCAAACAAGGACATGGAACAACGTTCTATAGTTAGTGCCTTGCTAAACACAAGTCACAGCTGTTAAGCACCAAGCTTATGGCCACAGGTGTTTTGTATATTTTCCACGACTCTCCCCCCATAGATCATCTAATGATCTGCTAAAGAAAATAATAAAAACAAACAATCGTCATCACATTACTAATCCATGGAGTATGAAATGAACACATCTGAGAAACACACGGGGAAGAGGAGGGTGGATTTAGAGAGACAAGAACCCCTTTCTTGCGCTGTCAAAACAATAACTAGCAACTATCGGTGAATTCAGAGTGTTACCTCACATGTATAATGGCATGAATACGGATATAAACATTTAACATGCGGCAGTTAGTCATGACTAACGGTCTCGTTTTGTACGTTTTCCACCACAAGTGCTTTTTACGTCATTGTACTATAAGGAGGAGACGGTGATTGAAATGTCCCACAGATCTTGCTTTCCAGAGAGAAACCACAAAAGTCAAGAAACCCTTTTAAACATCTTAATTCACGCTTGACGCCCGGCTGCCGGCCCAACGGGGTCAGCCAGGCCGTGGTCACTGTATTGTGGATGTGAAAGTCAAACTGTGTGGGCAGATCTCGGGAGATGAAAGTCTGCCTAACTCCCTCTGGCTTTCTCATCGCTTTGGCCTCCAATAGTCCTGCCAAAGCCCACACATATAATCGTGAATGAAGATGGATCTGAGAGTGACAGAATGGTTGAGGTGGGTTGGACAGATATGCAATAACTTTTGCAATTTCATTATGATGCTAATTTCAGTGCTCACTTTGATACATCTTTCTTGCACTTCGCAAACAGTCAGCCAACATCCACATTTTGGGTTCTCTCGTAAGGTAATTTGTCACGGAGAGGCATGACACTAGATAAAGAGCAGGCGCTGTTCTGTGAGGTGATGCTGGGAAGAGAAAAACTCCCCTGGGCTGTATGTTGCTCCCCTGATCTATTTGTTCTAGGCTCTATAGTTGTCTGCCCAGGCAGTACTGCCATTTATCACTGCCAATAGCTAGTAGCGACCTCCCCTTATGGGGGGCTATGGAAACCACCGCACATTAACATGTACAATAGGGAAGTTGAAGAATTAGAAATGGCTCTGATTATTGGCTGCAGATTTGGGGAATAGCCTTTGTTCGAACATGGCAGAGTTACTGTACGCTATGCTAATGCAGATCATGCTGCATAAATATAGGCAATATATGAGGTACATGATAAGATTTGATTATGTGATGATGAAGCACAAGGACTGCAGTGAGCAGTGGAATTCAATGGGCCACACAAGGCTGGCCATGTTGCGATCTAGCGACAATGCCTCAGGTATTATTAAGACAAAAAAAATTACTGTGCTCATATTGCTGCTCTCCTCTCCCTTTAATTCAAAGCGCAGGGCACCTCTTCCATTTTGGTCTAGTGGCAGCACGATCAATCCCAAAACCGCTGCCAGTGTAGAGCACAGATAAAAGTGCAGAGGACTGCAAACCAGGATCTTACGGAGCCCAGGAGTGGCGATAGGGAGAGAAAAAGTTATATAGAGGCCACAATATAGTATAACGTGCACATGGTATGCAATTCAAGCCCTCATTTTGTTGTGTTCGTGTGCATAAACGACATTTCGTTCCCTCAGTTCGTTTTTTCATCTTCATCTTGCAGTCCCACAAATTCATAATGTGCGCGCACAAAATAATTATTACGTTCCCACAATTAAAATCCCACAATCAGTTGTTCGAAAAAGCCGAGCTGTCGATTTCAACTCTGACTCACACACTCTGGCTGTTGATTCATAGGCTGATGGATAGATATTTGTTGATCAAGTTTGCACAACACTGCAATGCAGGGCATCACTGTCAGTAAGAGGCGACTAACAAGGACACTGAGAGCTAATGAGCTATACCGATTCCACTATTTCGAGGGCACGTTTCGAGGCAATGAAATGTATCTTGTGCCCGCGAATAAAAGAAGACGAGGGCCCTAATTTGATATCGTGCACATGTTTTAATAAATCATGGCCACGACATAAATTATTCTTCTCCCGATTGGCCACTCCCGCGCTCCGTAGGATATTGCTCCAAACCACCACGTCACAAAATCTCAACAGAGCACATACACACGTTGTGCAGCTGCAATGTTCGAATCAGAATGATACACAATACAACCGCACAATGCTGGAATGAATGACAAAGAATGCAATGGCACAAACAGGACGACGAAATATGTCGCTAATAAGTACAAACCCTTGATCTAAAGGGACAGACACAGCCAACACAGTCTCCTTGACAGTGGACACATTTCCCCGTCCCAAAGGCTAGCAGAAAGAAACGACTTATTCCCTTGGGAAAGAACAGAAAGCAATGTTAGAAACAAGAAAGGCCTTAGTAATAGCTGAGATCAATCACTGGCACCTCAATTATATGGATAGCGCTGTGGCCCCAGGACACAACTTAATGACCGTAACAAGGCTTGTCTGTCTGCTCAAAATCAGCTTATCCACGCCAACCTGCAGCATCACTCTACCACCGGCTCAGTTTAAACAGGCAGCATGAGAACGGCTAGGATGTTGGGGGAGACAGAGAGAGCGACAAAAGGGAGTGAGTGACTGTCCACTGTCTTGACTGTCTTTCCAAGGCAGATGGAACATCTCCCCCTGAGCCTCATCCTCATTCCACCTCACAGCTTTGATGAGGATCAATTTGGACTTGAGCGTTTCCTGCGGCTGCGGGTGCTCTTTAATTCTGTATGCCCAAGCGCTCTGTGATTAATGACGGGTACTTAGCCCGGAGACACGGTCAATAAATGCACTGGTCCAGCAACTTAATACCAGGCCGTGCGCCAAAGGGAAGACAGATATTCACCAGGCTGCAGCATCACATAGAGCGGAGGAGGTTAATTGAATGAATGGAAAGCAGATAAGCAGACCAAAACTTTTCAAATACCTCTATTTGAATTGACTTTACTGACATGAGCTTGGATTAATTTGAACAACCTTGGCAGTGCGAAAAGCCTTCCACACTCAAAGCATCTGTGTAATATGTGTGTGTGAGAGTAAGAGAGAAAGGCAGACAAAGAGAGAGAGTGAGAGAGAAAGAGAGAGAGAATGTGAAAAAGATAGTGAGAGTAAAGCTCTACGTGATAACTTAGCACGTCAGCGGCTACTCTGGTCGAAATTCTCAACTGCATGCTGTCGATTTTACCGCTTTCGCAAGCGGAATGGTAAGAACGTTATTTTGTATCATTTGTGTACCTTATAAACCTCCTTTACATGAAAGAAAGCAGAGCTCACTAGAGCAGCTTCACTCATGGTGGCGATGGTAGTTAGCATTAGAGTCTACTAACATAGTACTCGGATGTTATGTAAAACGCATCACTTCCCGTGCGACACTACTATTTCCCACCAGTGTACTAAGCAGTACACTGCCGCTCAGAATTGGCTGAACCATGTTGGCATATGTGGTGCCGTGCTTTCATGACTTAAGTCCTACTTATCTGATGGAATGCATAGTGTTTCACACAACAACATAAACTCAGAATGCTCCAAAGTTAACTTCGGTGTACCACAAGGTTCAGTGTTAGGCCCTTTTCTTTTCTCTATTTATATGCTACCTCTCTGTGAAATGTTCATTGTTATGCGGACGATACCCAAATTTACCTACCCATTAAGTCAAATGACCAGTCACAAATCTCACATTTTAGAAGTGTGCCTATCTGCTTTCCAAAAATGGATGTCAGCTAACTTTCTTCGACTAAATGCCAACAAAACTGAGATGTTAGATGTCGGCCCCAAAACAAAACGGTCTCGTCTTGCAGATGTCACTATACATTTCGGGTACTGCTTTATTACCCAGAGTCCCACTGTAAAACATCTTGCCGTTACATTCGACCCAGCTCACTCATTCGACTCCCTCATCAAGCATATCACAAATATAATTTTTCCACCTTTGCAATATCGCAAAAATTCGCCCTTTGCCAAATATGGCTGATGCCGAAACCCTAACACACACTTTTGTTTAATCAAGACTCGATTACTATAACGTCTTGTTTTCTGATCTATAAAATTACAGTATCAAAAACCTTCAACTTGTACAAAATGCTGCTTGCGCCATCATATCTATCTGACCTTATCATTCCTTATGATCCCCCTCGTGCCACCCGACTGCAGGACGCTGGGTACCTTACCATCCCTAGAATCAAGAAAAAATCAGCAGGCAGTAGGGTGTTTTTCCTAACAAACTCTTTCTTATAATTAGGGAAGCTAATTCTGTTGAAATCTTTAAATCCAAACTCAAACCTATTTATTCTCACTGTCATACGATCAACCACAGCGCCATCTAGCTCGGGGCCGACACAGTCTCTTCTCCTACTTTAACTTAGACAGTATAAATCTGCCATTGGGAACCCAGCATAGGGCAATCACCTGGTTGCTGCATGTCTAATCATGCTCTGTCTGCTGTCTGTACAGTGTGTATATGGCTGAATATGTCTACCTGAGTGTACAGGTCTTGCTTAGCCTGTCTGTGTGACTGCCATTTCTCCTTCTCAGACACCTGTCCAGGGTTTCTACCATGCAGTGGACGTGGGTGCTGCCCTGGCTCCTATGGTCGTCAGTGCTGACCAGAGTGTGTGTGTCTGTCTGTCTTGTCTCCATCTTAGACACTTGTGCAGGGCTTCTACCAGGCCTCGGTCATTGTTGCTGGCCATTGTCCCATTCCTGATGCTGTTTCTACCTGGCTGTAGATACGTGAGCGCAGCCCCTGTTTCCGTGGACATCGTCGCCAACCGTGCCCCCATCTCTCTGCCTCACCGTATCTGTTTCCTAGGTCACGGTCACTGCCTATGTTATTATGTCCATTTCACTGTTTGTCCCGGCACCTATTCCCCGCTCAGCCGTCCTGGTGGGGGATCCCTCTTTGACTTGGCCCACCCATGGTTTCTTCCATTTGTCCCCCTAATAAGGTTTTCTTGGAAGTTTCTCCTTGCATGCTTCTAGGGTCTAAGGCTGGTGGTGCCATTTTTAGAATAGGTAGGCTTGCTAAATCCAAACACATGTACTTGTGTGTAGTATGTATATGATGTGTAGATGATGTAGTATGTATATGATGTGTAGATGATGTAGTATGTATATGATGATATGTAAGTCGCTTTGGAGAAAAGCGTCTGCTAAATGCCGTAATGTAATGTAATGTCCTGCTAAAAATTTATATTGTGTGTCATGTGCTCTGTTGTGTTTCCCTGTGTTTCTTACATGATTCTATAATTCCGTTGATTGTTGTTCAGTTAGATGTAGTTTGGCTCATTTTCTGTAAAGTCCTTTGAAACATGCTTGTGATAACGGGCTGTATCAATAAATGAGCTTGAATTCGAACTTGAATGCTTTACACGGTGAAATCCAGCTTATTCAATTCCAGTGCAACACGAGGACGTCGCGGCGTAATCCTGTAATCAGCGTACTTACCATTAAAAAAAACACAAACGAATGACCGGAGAGGAAAACCACACTGGATATTTTCCACAGCAAGGTCGGACAGACACTCTTTCCTGTCCATCCCCAAACAAAGGGCATGTGGTCTACCAGTCACAAACAAACAGCTTCATCGATACACATCGGCCGCTCTCTTCGAATATCAACAGCCTATAATAGCTGGTGGCTCTTTGGACATAACGGCCTCCATGAGACATACAGTATAATGTGTCTGTCCCCCGGGGCTTGCTGTTACAACACTGACCTCCAGCGAAGGGCAGAGCTTCGACAGCAGTGTGACCCCGACCAAATTGCCTCGTCCGGTCCTGTTTAACTTCGACATAGGCCTATTGAGATGTGGTCGGTGCGCGTGTTGGACCTGGGCGCCCGCGACCAGACCTGCAAACCAGATCACGGTGGAGAGACACATTCACTGATCACGTTGCACTGATGTTGCAGGTAAAGCTTGAAAAGACATGAAACAAATGCTACAAATGCCACAATAGCCCACTGTGACTGGTGAGGTATCGGCCTGCTCAAAACGAATAACCAGCCACTAAAATGATCTTTCATCACGTTTGCGTCTCTGTCCTCCAACATCCTCCATCCTCCATCCTTTGGTCTCGGGGGCGGAGCGGGTACCCGCTTCCAGTGACAGACACGTGGTCGTTCCAAAGCTCGAGCTGGACTCAGCGGGGAGGCGGAGGAGGCGAGAGATGCGGGCGCAGTCGGGAAGGGAGAGGAGAGGACCGACGCGCGCGTTCTAACCGTGGACATGATATCACCGCTCAGGCTGAACACTGGTGGAATACGATCTTAAATATCTACATCTATAAAAAAGACTTTGCAGATTGAGATCTAGCTCCTTCTCCTTTTCTTTCTTTTCTTTTTTTCAAAGGAGGGACGACCTCAGGTGAGGAGAGGAGAGAGAAGAAGAAGAAGAAGAAGAAGAAGAAGAAGAAGAAGAAAGAAAGGTCTATTTGATGTCGATTTATTTCCGTGGATACATTTGAATGTCGTTTTTGGTTTTCCAAGTCGCACGTTGAGTGAAACGCCGAACATGGATTTGTTCAACGTCTCCGGCTCGGACGCCGCGACGGCGCCGGACAGCGTGTCCTCCAACGCCACCTCTCCGAGCCAGTACTCCCAGCTCGCGGTCTGGGCTCTGGCGGGACTGGTCAGCTTCCTCATTCTCTTCACTATAGTGGGCAACGTCTTGGTCGTTATGGCCGTTTTAACGAGCCGAGCTTTGAAACCGCCCCAGAACCTGTTCCTGGTCTCCCTGGCCAGTGCCGACATTCTGGTAGCCACGCTGGTCATGCCCTTCTCTTTGGCAAACGAACTTATGGGCTACTGGTTTTTTGGCAAAGTCTGGTGCGACATCTACCTGGCACTGGACGTTTTATTCTGCACCTCCTCTATCGTTCACCTGTGCGCCATTAGCTTGGACAGGTACTGGTCAGTGACGCAGGCGGTGGAGTACATCTTGAAGAGGACGCCCAGGCGGGTCAAAGGGATGATCGTGGTGGTCTGGTTGATCTCCGCCGTCATCTCCTTCCCTCCGCTGATATCGATGGACAGGAGCAGCAGCGAGGCCACCCAGTGCGAGCTGAACGACGAGACCTGGTACATCCTCTACTCCAGCATCGGCTCCTTCTTCGCGCCCTGTGTCATCATGATCCTGGTCTATATTCGGATCTACCAGGTGGCCAAGACTCGGACCAGAACCATGTCAGAGAAGAGGAGGGACGTGGACTCGCCGCTGGAGAACGGGTTGGACCGAGCCGAACCGGGCAGGGACGGGTCGTTGAAGTCTAACGGGGGCGGAAGCGTAAAAGGCCAGGAACGTGAGAACGGCCACTGCCAACAACAAGCAACCGGGTCTCCTTTACCCAACGAACCCAAACATCCACCGACAGACCACGACGACGACTTCGATGACAGCAGCTCGTCCGACGAGAAGCCTAAAAAGAATTCCACTCCCGCCTCCAGACAGCACAGTGACAACAAAAGAGACAGGAAGTCCAGTCGAAAAAGCAGCTCGGCCTCCAAACACTCGAGCAGGAAGTCACGTGCCAGTTCCAAGTCCATGGAACTGTTCTCGTCTCGCCGGAAACACCGGAGCACCGTCAATCGAAAGAAAGTCTCCGCCGCTCGGGAGAAACGCTTCACGTTCGTCCTCGCCGTGGTCATGGGGGTGTTCGTCATCTGCTGGTTCCCGTTCTTCTTCTCCTACAGTCTGTACGGAATCTGCCGGAAGCCCTGCGAGATTCCCGAGACGCTGTTCAAGTTCTTCTTCTGGATTGGCTACTGTAACAGCTCTTTAAACCCAGTCATCTACACCATCTTCAACCAGGACTTCCGGAGAGCCTTCCAGAAGATCCTCTGCAAGTCATGGAAACGCTCCTTCTGACCGGGGTCCCGCACGGATGTGGTTGCAATAGACACTTTCTCTCTGCAGACCTAATTTACTTTCGAGGACTGCACGAGGAAGGAAATAGCAATTAATGGATCAAAGGATGGACCTAAGGTGCGTAAAAGGGTTTTCAACTAGGCCTACAAGTGTCACCCCTCATTACTATTCCCCCAGGCCGTTATTCCATTGAGTGCCAGGCTGCTTTTAGACTTTGACGTGGGTCGCGAACCCGCAATCTTTTAAATAGATAAACTGCCTCTTGACTCTTAACAGCTACACTGATGCATGCACACCGTGGCGGTGTATCGGCGACAGCGGCTGCGCCGGATGAACCGCACAGGAGAGGAGGAATTCACAGAGACTATGATTTACAGTGTGACCTCGTTCACAGATAACAACGCTAAGGCCTTGACAATCTCAGATAGTGTCAGATAATGGTGTGTCTCTCTCTCTCTCTCTCTTCCACTTTCGTGCTTTTTCTTCACTTTTCTATTACGTCGCACTACGGAACGACACGAGGACCAATGGGGACGAAGGGGCTCCTTGCTTACTGTTTCAGTAGCAAAACGATACGTTTCTGTCGGGGGGAGACGGAGACAAAAGCAAACCTTCCAACTACAAATCATATGTCTTGTCTTAATTGGGACTGCAGGGGAAACTGTACATCGAGAAGTGTGTTCTTTGTGAACTTGTATATGTGGCTTTGACTCAATATGGCCAAGAGGGTATGTAGTGTCACAGGCCATTTCCTTTCCCAGCAATGTGTTTGTACATTCTTCTCCCCTCTGAGAAAATAGATGGAATACAGAGCTACTGCTGAGGCAGATGGGCACCCACTGAGACTTTCATTGTGTGTGTGTGTGTGTGTGTGTGCGCGCGCTCGTGTAGACCTGTGTGTGTGTGTGTGTGTGCGCGCGCGCGTGTAGACCTGTGTGTGTATGAAAGAGACAGGGGGGAGAGACAAAGTGTATACCATGTGGAACTGTGTCATGGTAAAGTGAGATGGAGAGTTTGCGGCGTATTATCCCAACTACCACTTAATGATTGTGTGTGTGTGTGTGTGTGTGTGTGTGTAATCCTGCTTTGGGGAATGTCCTGATTCTCTCTGGTGAAGTGTCTCCATTCGTTTCCATTCTCTTCCATTCTATTTTCTGTCACACCTCTTTTTCTCTCCTCTCCCTCACAGTCACAAAAAGCACTTACCTACACCTTGCTCTATTAAAGAGATGTAAAAAAAACAACAACAACTTATATAGTCTATATTTTCATCATTATATTGAAATAATTTATACCCAGAAATGCTTTTTTTCCCTCATGTACATAACTAAAGATGGTATATTGTTGTGTGGTCCTTTATTATCACACATGTATCGATATGATCAAAAGGTCTTGTTTGTGTCATGAACAATGTCCTGAAAGAACAAATGAACTGTCAAAAAAGAAAGAAAGAAAGAAAGGAAGAAGAACAACAGTGTTGACTCCTCTGCTTTGAGCACATTCAAAATGATCAAATCAAGTGATGACTTCAAATGTCTTTTGAAGATTGCTGTGCATGACTGCTTTCTTCAACGCAATTAATATGTTTATTTCAATATATATATGTTTTTTTTGTGTTTTTTTTTACTGTTGTGTCACTGTTGTTTATCTGTGTCACTGAACATGTCATTGACGTGACTAATGATCATTTTTAAGTCGAGCCTCCATGGTAGGCTGTTGTTGTTCAGGCCTGAAAGCAAATGGTTTCCTCGTGATAATCGCACACTGCTGTTTTACTCGGGACAGTCTAAGAAAAGCTCTTGGGTCCTCATTCATTTGACGTTAGTCTATCATATGATCATTTCAAGGAATATGATAATAAAAATGGAAATGATATCAACAGCATTCATGCCTAACCAAAATTAGTTGTAACTTTTGATACGTCACAGAAAATTGGGGAAATAAAGCAGGCTGACCCACTGATATCAGGTGTGCAGTGTGGTTTCAGCGTTTTCTTCTGCATATTCCTCTTTTTACCACATTGCTGAAAAGTTGGCCGGCCAGGGGAAAACCTGGGAAACTCTCGTAGTGCCTGACCAGCCTTTGATATGGTTAAGCTAAAGATGTACAGTGTCATTCCAACAGTATAATGGTAAAAAACAATTTTCTCCTGTTCAAACCCAATTCTCTCATTTGTCTCTCTTTCCTGAGGCCCTGCAGCCAACCTTATGTGAAAACAGTGTTGTTTTTTTCCGTGAGTGTGTTTTTGCCAGTGCATCAGTACGTATGTATCCTCCAGAGATGGAAATGTTTGTGTATTGACCACACTATGCTTGTACACTATACTTTTACGCTGTATAATACGCAGGAGACCCTTTTTCAAGGCCTGATGTGTGGTCATGAACAAACTGTGTGGTTAAATCAAATGAATTCAAATCCCCATGGTTCCATTTTTACGTTTTACCTGCAACCTCTCCACCTGTGTCCTTCTAATAAGCATCAATAAAGATACAGCGGAATTGATACAAAGCGGAAAAGCCTTCTGAAATGAAAATGGGTTTGTGTGCTCAGTCTAAAATAAAGTACACCGGCGTCTTCGCGGCACCGGGTATGGGCAAAGAGCTCTGGGCGATCCGTAGGGAGGGGTCAGCTGCCTCAGCTTTTAGTGATATGGTGTGTGTGTGTGTGTGTGTGTGTGTGTGTCATGCGCATGTGCCGGGAAAAACCACTACACACCTGGGGAGCCTGCATTCTGCGGTCAGATTTGGGGTAAGAGTTTACCAGGAGGCCAAGATAATTTCCACTGACCTGGGCAAGGACGCATCTAGTCCTCCCTCTGCCTTCCTCTTGCTTACTTATTTATCCCCTGAAAGCTGACCGTGACCATTCAGAGTGGATTCTGTCATCGCCGCTCCTCCCCTGTCAAAGTGGTACCCGTGTCAGCATCTTCAGGCTCGTGGTGGGCTGCTCCTACGCAAGCGCGGATCAGTTGCACCTATGAAGCGACCCGGCAAAACGTCGAGACGGAGATGCAGTCAACTCCGTCTAACCCCATCTCCTCCTTTGCTTTAGATGATTGTTAAATAATTAAATGTTCCTAACCATCGCCCCTTGACGACGCTCCTGAACAGCAGAGGTGGAAAGGGGGAACCTAATGCGGAGGTTCCACAACCCACACGTATATTGGACATGTCTGTTGTTTTCCCATTTCCCCCAATGTACCTTTGTTATGGGATTAGCTAGTTCCTGTTTATTTTACAATATAATACGATCTCACAATCAAGCAACCGATCTCAAGTCATCTGATTAGTCAAATACTTGGTTAGTTGAATGATTAAGAGTTGGGATGACTATCGCCACATGGTTTGGATCATTAGCTCATCGTCAGAAAATGAAAGAAAGGGTATAGTGAAAAATATGTATTTATGAACCGGAGAGCTTTTTGGGAAATACAATTTTTACTATTTGAATTAGGAGGAAGATCTGGTTGGTAGCTTCCAAGATCACTGTCTGTTATTGGTTCAGGAGTGGGTGTGGACATTTGGACCAATCAGGTCATTTTCTTACACGCACAATAACACGGTGATTCTGTCTCGGAACCTTCTTCCTAATTGAAACAGTCAAATGAACACGAAGTTGACGTTTTTAATGAACTGTAATGATGCTTTAATAACGTCCTCAAACCTTTAAAGCCCTTAACCATGCAGCCTTCCGACTCTGTAGGCGGTGTTGACGCCTTCAGCTCTGCCTGACCTCAGTAATCCTCCCGTCTTCTCTGTCTCAACAGATGTGTGTTGAATCACGACAGACCAGATCATAATTTATTTGGTGTTTGTGTGTTAGGGAGTGAAGTACTTGAGGAACAGAGACTCGGCCCAGAGTCCTCTGAGCCCATGGAATATTGAATGA
>OMOT01080789.1:0-16549 GCA_900312575.1 Acanthochaenus luetkenii
CACATATCTGCTTCTTCTCTCACTAGAATATTCCAATCATATCTTTAAGCTAAAGACGTCTCCTTGTTAGAGATAAACTTATTGTCAGACCTATGGTCTGTTCTCAAGTGTTCCTAAACTGACCAAAAGACAGGACAGAATGTAATCTGCTATCTCAGAGAACATTCCTGACGTAGCCCAAATGCGTACGAAGATGTCGTCAGCACATTCGTGGAATGGTCCGTCACCCATGGACCAATAAGGAGCACACAAGTTTCAGCCAATGACATTCATCAACTGTTGTTTCTATATAAACCCTGTCCTGTCAATACAGGGTGTCCTCTTCCTTACTGCTGTTTGGAAGAGACCCGTACGTACGATTCTTATTTCATGTCGATTTCTCATTAAACCTTTACTGCGATTGGCAGTAATAATCTAACAGCTCTAAGGTCTGATCCTTCTCTCCCTTTTACTTCAAACGAACATCCGACACTTCTCTCCTCAAAACAATGATTTCACCAGGCGGTCAAAGTCAAAGTGTTTTATTTATCAAGTGCACAGTATAACACAAGGTCATTCTGAGCAGTGAAATTCTTAGGACATGGCAAGCAACAACTACATAGTAGGCATACAATTTTATATATATATTAAAAAAATGATTAAATATTATAAATAGAAAATGAAGGAGTACTGATGGATATGTACATGCAATTGTGGTGATGCACAATTAATGTACATAGGATTGGGGTGATCATGTGATCGATGTGATCACTGAGATTAATGTCGCTGATTAATGTGCTAAATGGTCAAATAAATCAGTGCACCATGTAAATGCACATGCCTGCTGTTGTGATGGAAATGACTCAACATTGAAAGATTTAAGACTTGGCTGAGGTTGTCAGCCAATAATGGCAACTCCCCTATGTAGCAATGGCAACAGCCAGCCAGCAGTTGTAATTCCCACCATTGTCTGTGTAAAAACAAATAAAAATCAACACAATTCATCCAGGTACTTACGGGGTACAGCTAAGTGGCTGACACTGCTACTTGTCTTTCTCTACACCGTATTGCATTAATTCTTACCATTTCATTGTCTAATGACAACGGAGACAGCCAAATGTGTATTAGATGACTGTTGTTTCCTGCTTACCCCACCTCTCTGTGTGTAGCCAAACACACATATTGAAAGCCATATCATTAGTCATAATGTGTTACACATATAACCTTTTATTTATTTGGATATTATATTGACATATGCTCTTGAAGACGACTTGATGGTGGAATCAATGCTTTTCGGAACCCATAACTCAAAATAGACAAAATGCTGATTTTAGTTATTACAAATGTAAACAAATGTTTTACAGCTTCAAATTACATACAGACATTGTGTGTATCTGACCTTGTGCGAAAAAGGCAGTTTCAGAATGAAGAAAATGTCTTCATTACGTTAAATCGATTGGGATTGTTACAATTACCTCAGCTGGCAAAGAAAAGCTGAAGACATTCTCACTCTATTGAAGGTGACACTGTAAAATTATTTATTATTTTTTCCCTCCAGTAGCAGTCCAGAAAAGTGTATTCCACAGACCTGAGGAACATTTAATCCATACCTGGTCTGTCCCTCATAATCATCCTGTTCCCTTATCCATGTAAGATTGGTGCCAATGCCTGTCTAGGACATAGAAATCAGAACAATTAATCACATGAACAAATGCATAGTTAAGACTACACTGGACACTAAAGACGTAACTATTTCAAACCGTGCTGTGGAGGGAGTCAGGGCAGAACTATCAAGGCAACACTTTTTAATATATACAGTATACGTAATTAATTCATATTTATAAATTCATTTGCAGACCAACTGCACAATTCAACAGCCCCATGATATACTCTGTAGGATGGTCAAAGGCTGACACTTTGCAACAGAGCTTGCACAAACCTTTTATGTTTAGTAACATGAGCCCGACACTGAATTAAAAAATGTTTCTATACTGGCTAATAAGTAAAATCTACAACACTAAACAATATGTTAGCTAGCTGAGTCTGCCATATGGGCCACACAGGCAAGTACATCTCCCATAGTATATCAATGCCATCTGCTGATTGGGGTTTTATCTTTTCAGCTACAACCATCAAGCTCGCAAACAAGCTGGCTGCTCTCACCAGTTAATTAGCAGTTCTGTAGCTTTATGGCACTCTAACATAATGGTAAAGAACAATTTTCCATTGACACACAAAGCTCACACAAACAGCTGTTATTCTTAAGAAAAGGAGTGTAAAAAGTTTGAAACTATAAATTCAAGTATGTTATATATAACAACTATGTAATGAGCTTGGAATAACATTATATCTGATCATTTTTTCTTTTTTTTTCTTCAAAACAGAATTACCCACACATTCGTAATCTTTGAATGTTTTGTGCGGTGTTATTTTATTTTTGGGGTAAAATATTTAAAAGACAGAACTTTCTATCTCAGAAACTTCACTTATTTAGTTATTAACTTGATCAATGAAGGCAATTCATTCAAGAACCATTTTGAAGTGATGAAAATTGTTCTAATTATTCATAACTGGCGTTGCCGAACATGTTGCTTTGGTGCGGTTCACGCTAGCCCCAGATTTAAAGAGCAAGGTTATTTCACCATCTACAGAGGTGTGTTGAAGCGAAGTGGTGGAGTTGGCGGGAATATTACGGATTGTGTCTGGAGATGTTAATAAACTATTTAATAATGCTGTAGCGTGGCTGAGATGCTCTCTGTTGGCCTGTTCCACTGCCATCTTAACTTACACTCCAACACTTTTCAGTTTCCACACTTTGGAGTAAAAAACTGTGTGAATGACTTCCATTTCAAGTAAAATGCTCTAATCCATCCATCCATCCATCTTCAACTGCTCATCCAAAGTCAGGTCTCAGAGGTAGCAGCTCCAGCAAGGGCCCGCAAACTTCCCTTTCCCTGGCCACATTAACCAGCTCTAACTGGTGGATCCCAAGGCATCCCCAGGTCAGCGTGGAGATATAATCCCTCCACCTAGTCCTCGGTCTGCCCCGTGGTCTCCTCCCAGCTGGACGTGCCTGGAAAACCGACCAGGTGGCATCCTTACAAGATGCCCGAACCACCTCACTGGCTCCTTTCAACGCAAAGGAGCAGCGGCTCTACTCCCCCACGGATGACTGAGCCTATGGGTGATGCCAGCAACCCTCCTGACAAAAGCGGATGTATGGTGTAACAGTGTCTGTGTATTCATTCAGGCTGTCGGTCACATCTCTAAATACATTTCAGTCTGTGGAGTCAAAGCAGCTGCGCAGCTCCTCCGTGCCTTCACTGGTCCACCTCTTCACCGTGCTTACAACAGGCATGGCAGATTTTAGTTGCTGCCTGTAGGTCGGGATCAGGTGTACCATGTTATGATCGGAATGTCGCAGCTCGTGGGACAGAGCGATATGTGTTTTTTTATTGTAGTGTAACAGTGATCAAGTGTTTTCCCCTCTCTGGTGGCACATGTGCTGCTTGAATTTAGGTAGTTCTTGATTCAATTTAGCTTTGTTGAAGTCTCCCAATATGATGAGTAGAGAGTCCAGATTCTCCTTTTCCACCTCAATTATTTGTTTGGCCAACCGCTGCTGCGTCTCCCGTGCACAAACTTGGGGAAGAATGTATACTCCGACCAGAATAAAGGAGGCAAATTCCCGGGGAGAATAGAAGGGTTTGCAGTTGATGAAAATGGATTCCAGGTTGGAATAACATGATTTTTGCAGAACTGTGATATTGTTACACCAACCTTCGTTGTTCAAAACCTAACATACATTTAAATGGACAGCAATTTGCCAAATTACAAACACCCCATTGAAATACCTTCAAAATCCTAAACAAAAGATGGTCATAGAGACAAATAGTGACAGTATTGACTTTTGTTTTCCTTATAGCAATTTTAATTTAATGTAGTTTATTTTTGAATTACTTTATGGCAAAGAAAAAGAAAACCATGGCAAAAAGAAAGCAAATTTAAGCTTTTTCTGTTTTCTGACAGCAGTGTTTTGGTAGCTTTGGTACATTTTTGGTGTGAAATTAACTTGTGCCAAGAGTTCTGAAAAAGTGGGTCTAGCATTGAGACATGCTTGTAATCAATTGTAAAAAGAAACTGTGAGCAGTGGTGGACCGACCTCACCTGAAAAGATGCCCTGACCAGTGCTCAATCCCCACCCGAAAATGTAATTGTTTGAAGATATTTCAATATATGGCATATGACAAACAGACAGGCAGACACACAGACCAGTGAAGTGTCGGCGGTCCTCATTGGAGCTGTCCATACTGAGGCATTCTCTGGTGGAGCATATGGTGTCACCAGCATAGCAGGAACAAGGGTGGCAGTCGACCCTGAAGGATGTCCCATGGCCTGGTGGTAGCACACAACAAAACACAGCAAAATGACATCTATACCATTTTAAACAAGTCCAGATTAAGGTGCATTTATGGCGATATATAGACCTAATTAACGATCAATTTGTTAATTATAATAATTTTACTACTTAAAGGTGCTACGTGTGGCATTTTAACATAATTCACTACATTCATTTAGAAACATTACGATAATTATCATAAACAAGAGTATCGTCGACAAGATTGGCAGCCTCTACCGGCCTCTAAACTGCATTTTACACTGTGTGCCATCAGGTTGGATTTGGCAGGAAATCTGCTGGACTGGACAGCACAAAGAGAGATTGCTTTACAGCAAAGAAACAAACAGAGCTCAATCTTTCAGAGTTTCTGGCAATGGCAGATGATGGAAGGAGTGAAAGGCCATTTAAAAATCACTTCCAACATGTTTATCCTCTTCAGTAAAGACAAAGACACCAGGGAGGGGGAGGGAGGACAGGAAGGAAGGGGGTTTATAGGAAATGTGGTCAACATGTTTGAGAAACACTAGCACTGATAATGCCACTGGTGTGGGATAGATGCTAGCAATTGTCTTGACCATGGTTTACTGTTTACAGTAACTATACGTTTCACAAATAATTTGACAATGATATATTGATGGTTAAAAATGATAAATGGAAGACCTTTAAGGATCAGTTTATTTGTTATTTATCAATGTATTAATTAATATTCAGTTTATTTCAATGTGATTAAAGCTCTCTGGGTCCGTAGTTGATCAGATACCTTAATCTCTTCTATGAAGAATACAGTAATGTTAGGAAACATAGCTTAAATACATAGAAGCACTTCTGATACAACAATATGATTTGTTAGAAAATATGTAGCTATATGTAGCACCATGCATCTCTGTATGGCAGCAGTTCATGGCAAACTAATAGATTAAGAATCCAGAAACTTTCAAGTTGTGCGTCGTCATTGAAACTAATTTATTTACTAAAAGAGGATTGTGGGAGTTGTGTGAAAAACCGCTATTAGTCTCATTCAGAAACATTAAGCACATTAACCCCAACAATCTCACAGCCCTGATCAATTCCTCCCCCAGTCCTCCCCCATCCCCCTCCCCTACTGACCTAGTGAATCACTATAACAACTGTCTCTCCTCTTCCCTCCCTGCCCTGGCTCCCCTGAAAACGCACATAGTTTCATTTGCCCACTCTGCCCCCTCCGCCCCCTGGTTCTCCTCTGACCTCCTTCAGCTCAAAACCACAGGCCGTCGGACTCTCAGTTCACACCCAAATGTATTCTGATCACCTTCATCACTACAAGAATGCACTCTCCACTGTCAAATCCTCCTACTATTCCAACCTCAGTAGCACTGGTAAAGGTAACAACAGAGTCCTCTTCTCCACAGTCACCTACTTCACCCTCCTCGACCCCTTCCTCCAGATATCTCCACCTATCAGTGCACTGCCTTTCTGCAATTTATGAACTTCAAAATCAACACCATCCACCTACAGTTGGCCTCATCATGCACCTCCTCAAGTGATCCACCCTGGATGGCAACTACTGGCCAACTACTCATCAGCTCCCTCTCCAACTTTACATCAGTATCGGAATACACCATCTCAGAGCTAATCCGTAAAGCCAAAACCACCACCTGTCAGCTTGATCCTCTTCCCACCACCCTCGTCAAAGCCTGTCTGCCGTCCATATCACCAATGGTCACAGACATAATAAACTCCTTCCTCACCTCTGGAACTGTACCCCCCACTCTCAAACTGGCTGCAATCACTCCCATCCTCAAAAAAACATATGCTGACCCAGCCGACCTAAACCATTACTGGCCCATCTCCAACCTTCCCGTCATTTCCAAAACTCTTGAGAGGGTAGTTGCCGCAAAGCTTCAGTCCCACCTTGACATAAACAACCTCCTTGACCCCTTTCAATCCGGTTTCTGCCCAAAACACAGTACCGAAACAGCCCTGGTTAAAATCACCAACGACCTCCTCCGTGCAGCTGACTTCTCACCATCCTCATCCTCCTCAACCATAGCGCTGCATTCAACACCATCTCCCACCCACTACTCCTGGACCGCCTGGCTGGCATTGGGATCACTGGTGTTGCACTCTCCTGGTTCACATCATACCTTACTGACAGACAACAGTTTGTACAACTAAGGAATCACAAGTCAGGGTGTTCGGCTGTTTCACTGGGTGTCCCCCAGGGGTCAGTATTGGGTCTGCTCCTATTCATCATCTATCTCCTCCCATTGGGCACAATCCTCCGTCACCATGGGGTCCACAATGACTGCTATGCCAATGATACACAGCTCTATATCTCCTCCAAACCCACCACTGCCCTTCCACCCACCTCCCTCACCACCTTCCTTGAGGACATCAGGAGCTGAATGAGCAGAAATCTCCTGAAGCTCAATGGTAGCAAAACCAAGGGCCTGCACAAATCCACCCTCAGGTTCCTCCTCCCTGACCACAGCGAGTGAATATGGTTAATATTCTTATTTTTAGATCAGGTGCCTGACCAGATAAATCATTCCAGTGTGGTGTTGGAGGATTTTACTCAACACAATGTAAAACCTGTAATGAAACCTGCCTCACCCTGCCTGAAGGACCCCACCTAAAACTATTTCATTCGTCTGGCTTACAATTTAAATTTGAGTGTCCCATGATGGTCTAAATGCTGATTCAGAGGCTTTTCCACCCTGACAAAAATACAATTCTGAGAGAAATACTGCATTCTTAGTTTTGCCATGATAACTATCGGCAGCATCAATCCAACAAGAGGTTTTTGAGCTGCCTAATGTCTCACCATCACACCATCACCAGACAGATAATATAACAACGCATCATTAATTTCACATGATGACTGTAACCCCAGAACCCCATTCTGATAGAATGCATAGTGTTTCACATAACATAATCTCAGTTTAGTTAGTTAATTTCGGTGTACCATAAGGTTCAGTGTTAGGCCCTTTGCTTTTCTCTATTTATATGCTGCCTTTCGGTGCAATATTCCATCGCCATAATCTTACATTTAATTGTTATGCAGACAATACCCAAATGTACCTACCGATTAAGCCAAATGACCTTTCCCAGCTCCCAAATTTATAAGTGTGCTTATCTGCTGTCAAAAAATGGATGTCAGCTAATTTTCTGCAATTAAATGCCAACAAAACTGAGATGCTAGTTGTCCAAAACACAACTATCTCGTCTTGCTTATGTCACCATATATTTTGGGGACTGCTCAGTTACCCAGAGTCTCACAGTTAAACATCTTAGTGTTACATTCAACCCAGCTCTCAAAATTGACTCCCACATCAGGGATATCACAAAGATAGCATTTTTCCACCTTCGCAATATTGCAAAAAAATTCATCCTGTATTGAATATGGCTGATGCAGAAACCCTAATATATGCTTTTGTTTCAGCAAGACTTGATTATTGTAACGTCTTGTTTTCGGGCCTACCTAATTGCATTACCAAAAGTCTTCAACTTGTACAAAATGCTGCCGCCAGAATATTAACCAGAACTAAATACATTTGACCATATTACACCCATCCTGACCTCCCTTCACTGGCTCCCAATTCAAGCCAGGTCAGACTTTAAGGTACTTCTGTTAACATATAAATCATTACATGGGCTTGCACCATCGTATTTATCTGACCTTATCATTCCTTATGTTCCCCCTCATGCCCTTCGATCGCAGAGCGCTGGGTACCTTACTGTCCCTAGAATCAAGAAAAAATCAGCAGGCAGTAGAGCGTTCTCCTATCAGGCTCCCTTTCTCTGGAACCAGCTTCCGCTTACAATTAAGGAGGCTAGTTCTGTAGAAATCTTCAAATCCAGACTCAAAACATATTTATTCTAACTGTCATATGACCAACCTTATCACGGTCTGGCTCGGGACCGACAGTCTCCTTCCTACTTCAGTTTAGACAGTATTAACATAACAATCTGCCGTTGGGAACCCAGTGCAGGACTGCCTCATTGTTGCTACATGTCTAATCATTGTTTTCTGTCATCTGTATGAGTGTGTGCGTGGATGATCATCTCTGTCTTAGTGTACAGGTCTTGCTTAGCCTGGCTATGTGAGTGTGTGTGTGGCTGCCTGTCATTCTCTTTCTCAGACACTGTGTTCCCACCATGCAGTGGATGTGGGTGCTGCCCCGGCTCTTACGGTCACCCGCTTTTGCCCTAGCCCCTACTGTCACACCGTCGCAGTATTCCTACCATGCAGTAGACATGGGTGTTGCCCTGTCCCCTGCGGCCGTTACTGTTGGCCATTGTCCCATTCCCATTGCTGTTACTACGCGATCGCAATGGATGTGGGTGCTGCCCCGGCTTATGCAGTCGTCTGTGCTTGCTGGAGTGTCTGTGTCTGTCTGTCTGTGCTTCCTCTTCTTTCAGGCACCGTCGTAGTGTCCCTCCCGTGCGGTGGACATGGATGTTGCCTTTTCCCCTGCGGTCGTTACTGCATTGCTGCTGGCCATTGTCCCTTCCCGGATGCTGTTACTATGCAATCACAGTGGATGTGGGTGCTGCCCCGGCTTATGCAACCATTACTGCTGGCCATTGTCCCATCCCTGATGCTGTTACTATGCGATCGCAGCCCCTAGTTCTCTGGACATCATCGCTGACCGTGCCCCCATCTGTCTGCTTCTATCGCCTTATCTGTTTCCTATGTTACTGTCATCGCCTCTGCTATTATACATTCCACTGTTTGTCCCTGCACCCATTGCATGCTCAGCCGTCCTGGTGAGGGATCCCTATTTGACCTGGCCCACCCGAGGTTTCTTCAATTTTTTACCTAATAAGGTTTTCATGGAAGTTTTTCCTTGCGTACATCGAGGGTCTAAAGCTGGTGTTTAGGCCTTGTAGAACAGGTAGGCTTGCTATGGTTTGCTAACATTTATATTGTGTGTCTTGTGCTTTGTTCTGTTTCCCTGTTTGTCTTGTACTATTCTATAATTCCATTGATTGTTGTTCAGGTAAATCTAGTGTGGCTCATTTTCTGTAAAGTCCTTTGAGACAGACATACTGGTGATAAAGGGCGATATAAATACATGAATTCATATTTTTTCACATTTTCCATTCATATATTTCTGCTTGATTATATTTTGGTATAATTGTTGGTTGAGTTATGTTTAATAATCCATTAATCCATGTGCTCTATTCTTAATTGTGTCCTATTTTTCTTTGCTGTATCCTATTTATAGTTGCTCCTGCACCAACCCAGTTCACAGGGATCAATAACGTTTAATTTAATCTTATTCATCTTATCTTTGTTTGTAAGGTTAGTTATCAGGAGCTTTCTCAAAAATGTGTGCAATGTTTGCAGCCATGTTGATTTTTTAGATTTTCCACATAACCTTGGAAGTATTCAGCAGTACTGATTGTTCTTTTCATTTCATTGATGTTGATTTTTCATTGTTTAAAATCAGGAATAATTCTCTGAACAGAATTTAATTTAATAATCCCTGTTTGGGGAAAGGGGCCCTTCTCTGTTTTCTCTTTAGAATTGTTCATGACATAGCTCATAAAACAATTAGTTTGGGGGTCAAAGTCACACCAATTGATGTTTACAGCTATAAAATCAAGCAAAAATCATTACATTACGGCATTTAGCACACACCTTTATCCAAAGCGACTTACATACCATCATACATATACTGTATATACTACATCATCATATACATACTACGTATACAGTACATCATCATCTACTACATCATATACTATGTATTACAAACAGTACATCATATAATACATACAAATGCATGTCTTTTGACTGGGAGGAAACCGGAGCAACCAGAGGAAACCCACACAAACACGGGGAGAACATGCAAACTCCACACAAAAAGGATCGAGGTGGAGATTCAAACCCATGACTTTCTTGCTGTGGGGTGACAGTGCTAACCACTAAGCCACCGTGCTGCCCATCATCAAATGGTAGTTTCTACTTGTGTGGGAGCTCACTGACAAAGTTACTGTCTGAAAGGAACAGAAGAAACACTGAGTTCACAACATTACGTTATGTAATGTGTATGGTTTCAGACTGACCAGGATGCCTGTGAGATTTGGCTTTCAAACTGAAAAGGACCTATGAATAGAGGACAATACAACTTTGAATTATATATTTTATGACATGGTGTTTATTGCAACTGTATGGGTGAGTCTGAAGTAGCAGAGAAATGATAGAGACGGGTAAAAAGAAAACAGATCCAAATGTAAGCAAATAAAGCTAAAACACAGGGAAATAATCAGACTACACTCTGTAGAGAATGAATTGCTCTGCTGCTGTCAGCTCATACTGATCAACTTACATCTCTACCCGCGATCCTCCTCTTGGTGATAGTGGTGATCAAAACAGTAGCAGTGGTAAGACACTTTGATTACCACAATGTCAAAATAGCCTGGTTGTTTAAACTGGCCCTGTGCAATCAGTATAGTCACTGTCACTCCAGGTGAAGATTGGGATGGTTAGTTGGGAACAGAGGGTATTCTATTATTTTCCATGGTCGTAGAGTTTGAATGCTTGGGTCTATATTTCCATTTGCTGTTATAGTTTGAGTAGAATAATAGTGTGGAGCAATAATAATGTAGGTATAATTACTATAGAAGCGTCCTAGCCACAAATTAGCCAAAACTATACAATACTAGAACAAGAAAAATGGTCATTACATAACAGAGTGTACAATCATACAGAGATATAACCATAACTTTCATACACACGCTCATACCTGGGAGCTGCCCAGAACAACCACAGTCTTCTACTAGTGACTACTGATCAGCTTCACTGCAGTGGGTGGGAGTTCAGTCCCTTACTCAAGGGCGCTTTAAGCTGCACAGTTAATACATTTCTAATGGTGAGGTTTAGTTTTCTATGTGGGAAAATGTCAGCCATTAGTTACAACAAAAAATGTGTATTTGGATATATCGTTTTTTTAGAAAGACACAAATACTATAAAATGTCCTGTCTCAAAAAATATTTTATGAGATATGATCCTAAACATTTTTAAAACATGCCGTACAACCTCGCTAGTACAACACCAACACTGCATGGGCACTTAACTGTTCTTATCCATCAACAACCAATAAACAAAAGAGGTGACAAAACCCTGTAGGGGACGCATAGAGCTGAAACAACATGCTGTCATGAGGAAAACATCCAGCCATAAGCTGTTTACAGGTTGTCTCATGAACACAGTGTGTTTGATTTATTCCATTAGGGACATCGGCTGCCACGGTTTAGGAAATTATTTGGTTCCTTTGAATCCTGTCTATTCCTTACGTCTGTGTTTTTTTCTCCTTAATGATTGTGAGAGTGCTGTTTGGAGATAGACAGGACCCCCTTTGAGAGGGTCTACTCGATTAATGATCTGGAAATGCATTGCCTTTTCGTCTGATTAAATAAAATTGACATTTTATAATAAAGTGACTCCACAGGGCTGAGATGACATTGTGACATTGCTGGGAAGCTCTGGTGTGTGTGCGTATGTGTGCTTGTGAGTGTGTGTGTGTAGAAAGAAAGAATGAGTGCAAAGTTGTGAGCATGTGCCTGTGTACATCCATGTGTGCATGAATGACTACATATGTATTTGCATATAGGTAGGCGTGTGTGTGTGTGTGTGCACGCATGTGCGTGCATGTGTGGGTGCATGTGTATGTGTGTGTGTGTGCTACTGGCTGAATGTCTGAAAGGGCTTCAGACTGCTGGTGTTGTGAAGCAGAAAACAACAGTTTGTCACCATCCAGTGACACTACCTGCCAGGGCCATGTGAATGCCAAACGAGGCTCGTTGGCAGCGCAGCCAAAATTTGTTTTCAATTTCCCAAGAGAGTTATTGTGCAATGGAGCATTCTTGTGTGACATCCCATCTGAAGATTGTGTGTGCATGCATGTGTGTGTGTGTGTGCTGTTAGATAAGGCGGCCTATGGATGGTTTGTTCATTGTGTGTATCTGCTCGGGAAGGACTGTCTTAATGTATAATTGTGACTGGACTGGAATGAGAAAGTACCCTGTGCTAAAATAGCGAAACACCATACGTTTGTTCATAAAAGCTAAAGCAAAGAAATGCTCTATGTAACATTTTGATATAAATAATGTCTGTTTTGCTACACTCTATCACTGATTGCTAGAATATAGTAGTGATTCAATGTATAGCCAGTTCATGAAAGCTTTTCTAAACATCCGGTGTCTGATACATCTTTCCTGGGAAAAAGTGATTCATATTATTTTTCCGCTTTGTTTCTAATAAATAGGAAAATAACTGGGACAGTTATTTCTTAGGAACGAAGCAGAAGTCCCTCAAGCTTTGTCAGTTATCTCTCCATTTAAAAATGTATGTGGCCTTCAACTGAATCTGTCAAAATGTTAAATACTTGTATTTTTATTTTTTACTTTGTTTATAACGTTCCGATCAAAACCACACTCACTCACTTAGGCATTCAAATTACAAAAGAAACAGAGGAAATTATGAATAATTTGAATCCTCCTGGGTGGCTAGAGATTTATCTATACAAGGAAGGGTCCTATTTAGTAAAGCAGAGGCTTTGTCAAGAGCAGCTTACACATTCTCGTCACTTAATGCCCCCAAATCTGCCTGTTCACAATTACACAAGTTACTCTTCAATTCCATTTGGAAAAACCAATCACATTAGCTTAAAATAAATATTGTATCTAATAAATTACCTGGACTAAATGTTTTGGACTTTGCTCTTTTCAATAAAATCAAAGTTGGCAATAAAACATCTTACTTTTTTTCATTGTCTATTCATCATAATACCATGTGTTTGACAAATTGAGTGGATTACATTTATTATTACAATGTCCTCATGCAGTTGGAAAACTTCCTGTTAAATTAGCTAACTAACTATATGCAATAATAGACTAGCCTTACTCTTTTGGTCACCCTTATATAAATATCACTTTTCTCCCAATAGATGCTTCTTCTGGAACAATTAACATTACCCACAATAATAAGCGACAATATATTGACAAGTGGATCTAAAGCAATGCTTTGATAGTGAACCAGTTGATTAAGGGTAATGGTCAACTTCTATTTTGATTCTCTCTCTAAATATGGCTTTGCTGTAAGTGAGAAAGAATTGTATGGGTTTTCCATATTTGACAAACAGTTTTACAATATATTCATAGGGGGCTCACTAAATGTTGGATTAACTCCTACTGTATGTATAAAACAAAGTAGCTTAAACCACACAATCTAAAATGGTACTGGCACTGCTTGGAAAGAGGCAGCCCCAGTTTCCCCTTGCCATAGCAGACAAACAGCTGTGAGTTGTCCTCTCTAAGGGGCTGCGAGTCACATTGGCACGCAATGCCCTGACTGTACACAGGGTAAGCAGCGCCTCCTGCTCAGTCTGGAACAGGAACGGGGACAAAACTCTTACATCTCCTGTACCTGGTTGACTGACTAGCGATTGAGCACATTGGCTAGGAATGCAGGGAATTTTCCAGCTTGTCATTTTGATTTGCAAACTTTGGTCGGGAAACCTTGCCCTTCTGGATTCAAAGCTTGAATCTCTCTGGAACGTTGCTAGTCCCAAGCGGGGCTATAGATCGCTATGCACTGTTAAAACACACCTGATAAAACAAACCTGTTTCTATATGAACGGAGACTGGTGTCGTACAATTCTGCAACTCCACTATGAAACACAAAGATGGCTGAGGCATAAACATTGATTGTGCTAGCTGCCTTGCCTTGTTCTAATTGAGTCTGGAGAAAGTGGAGAACAAGTGGTATGGGACAGGACACTGGGTCTAAATTCATCTCTGAGCACCAGGCAGAAAATATTCCCACCTTAGGGAGTAGCTAACCCATGTGGATCGGGCACTTGCATTATTCAGTCTCACACACAGTCTTGTCTAGCTGCTGAGAGATGGGCTTACCAGTGGCCAGACTCATAGGTGGAGGGCAATTGGATTGGGCTGCCAAATCTGCCCGCCCCCCTGTGACAGAAGATCTGCTTGGGAAAGTAGTTGCCATTACCCTGGACAAGACAAAGCAGACACAGAGCGACTAACAACAGTCTGTTGACCCTGAGAAGGACTGGAATCAGCAGGAGAGGGGGAGAAGCGTATAACCAGCCTGCCAGCCACTCTTGTGACAGAGCAACTAGGCTCACATTGCCTCCTTGTCCTAAGAGGGAGAATCACCTCTGACAATGGGCTGACTCCCACAAAGCGAACAAATCGACTTGGGCTATCCCGTACCAATCACAAATTTGAGCCACTATATCAGGGTGTAACCTCCACAATCCCGGGAGGGCCCCCGACCTGGATAGAAGGTCGGCTGCCCTGTTCGCAGTACCCGGGATGTGAGCTGCCTTTAGAGAGGCCCCCCAACTTGTCGGGATGCATCTGTAGTAATTACTGATCACCTGATCGGAATGTTCTCCAGTGGGGTCCCTCTGGTAAGGAGGTCTCTGTCCCTCCATGGGACCAGTGCACACAGGCAGGATCATGTCACAAGAAGCCTCACCTTAATGTCCTTTTTTTGATGGAGGCGAAAAGCATTGAACCATTGTTGTAGAGGGTGCGCCTTCAGCAGGCCCAAGGGAATCACAATAGATGCTGCCACCATCAACCTAGCAGTCCATCGGCGTAGGGAGATGTGGGTTTACTAATCACCATGTTATGATGCGTGGGATTATTTGTCACTAATGAAATCCTTACCCAGAGCTGCGACTCCAGTCAGAACCAGTGTGTTGTTGCAGACGAAGGAAGTATAGGAGAGGAGAGATGAAGGAAGGGCGATACGTGCCATAACCCGTGTGGATGTTGCAGCCCATATATGGACGTCAGCCGCAATCACGGTGAGGTATGGCTAAGGTGAGCCGGTTTTACGAAGCTGGCGGCGGCGAATCAGCGGCCGAGGGGACACGGGATAAAAAGGGAAGCAACACACGGATGGAAGAGAAGGAGTGGAACGAGGAAGTGAATGGTGACCAAAGGAGTAAGCGAGAGAGAGAGTGAACTGTGTCTGACTGACTGAATTGAGGAACCTGCTGTGTGCTGTTGCCCCCTCTGTTTATGACCATTTCTTGCCCGATTACCCTGCCGCTGCCAAGACCCCCCCAGATTACCTGAGAACCTGCCCCGTGTACCGAACCTCTGCCTGGACTTTGATTACTCTAAAGCTGCAATATCGTGTAAAAGACTAACCCTTTCCCTCCCAGAACCAGTAAATGAAACTGCGTTATCTGTGTGTGGACTGCCAATCTGTTATCTTCGGTCACGTGAACACTCACCACACATGTTTTGGGTTTCCAGTTAGGTGGTCAGCTAAAATACTTTGCTGGTTTTTCCCATTACATAGGCAGGCAAATGTGGCTCTGGGTCATCGTCATTTTATGTTGTAGGTGTTATAGGTGTTGCTCAGTATAAAGTGTGGAGTCTTCTGACAAATGAAAACAGAAGTTTCAATGAATCATGTCCTATGGTGTGAGCGATGAGCTGGAAGAGACAATTCTGCGGGTGACATGTGGCTGTTGATTCATCGGAGTAACCTGCTTTTCTGTTGTACTGTAATATAGGAATCATTTTGAATCATTCAGACTGAATTCTGGAAGACTTTTCTTCCAAAATCTGCTGTTTAATAATTTTTCATAGTGGAGCTGTGATTCATCGTTCTAGATCTATTATAGGTTTTTCTGTGTCGTCATTAGCCTGTTACAGTGTGCGTTTGTTACTTGTGTTACAAAGAAAGCAGTGACGTGCGGTGAGGTTCATGGTTGGTGAGGCACTGACTCCTTTAGAGTCAGATTTACAAATATATAAACCCAAAAGTGTAGTTTATTCAATTGGCTACTGGTTATTTCATATCTTATCAGCATTCTTCACACACACACGTAAGGTACGTATTAAAGGTACGTAAAGATAAGAAAAAACATAAAGTCTTAAGAAGCAAAAGCTTGGGTTCGATCTCACGCTTCAAAACTCCTAAAGATTGTAAGACCAACGCGCTACCGCTCGACTACGGAGTCCTGACGTCATCAGGTGAAAATACTTCTATAAGTCAATGGCTTCACTGTTGAGTAGTGTTTCGAGCGTTTCATGAAGCTTCGGCAAAATTGTTTCAATTGTCTCTGTGTGTCTGAAAGCCTTGTTCTAGTCATCCCTAGAGGTTCATTCATTCATTCCTCTTCTACACTTGA
>OMOT01080801.1:0-10049 GCA_900312575.1 Acanthochaenus luetkenii
AAACAAGCCTGCTTGCACGGAAAAGCATGTGGATGGACTCAAAATGAAACTGAAACTGTAAGTAAACAATATGTGTTGCTTTTGATGACAATTGCATTGAAAATGTATGAAATAATGAGACATAAATACAAAATGTGCCACAAGGACACTTGGATGTGATGTTTGGCTGTGTGTTTGATGTGGGGCTGACAGGAGTTGTTTAGCTTTGACTATTGATTGCTTGCTATCATTTGAAAGGGTAGAGTGTCTAATTTCACCTAACACAGCGGCATTGAGTGAGTGGATCGTTTTCCAAGCTGCGTTGTAATGCTACTGCCTCTTCCATTTCAAGATCTTGTATTTTGGAACTCAAACATTTGGATGATTGCCTATCAGACATTGCTTGGACCAAATACACTTGGGAGGATTGTTTTGGAAGCGCTGGATCCCCATTTACAAACAAAAAAACTAAACAAAAAACACGTTATTTGGAAAATTTATATTTTCGCCAATAACTATCACTATCAAGACGGGCTTAAGGGGTTAATTGAGGTGAAAATGGCCAAGGGACATTTAACCAAATATTAGCATTGCTGTATGTATATCTTTTACCCAGCAGATTTCAGTATATAAGTCACGTTTTCAGAAGACCCATAATAAATTCATAAAATAACCAAAATACATAGAAGTATGTGCTCCAATCCACTATCACAGAAAAATAAGAGTTATTGAAATTATTGCATTTGGATGCAGAGAGCTGAGCCCCAGACGCTCCTACTTTAAGTTGGCAGCTAATCGTATTGCTTATCTAAAGGAGTAATGTTACTGTGGCACCAAACGCAAAGAATAAAAAGATGGCAGTAGCAAGTTAAAGTGGAACCGCATCTGAAGGAATAAACGAAAATTATGTTTCCCCTAAAAAAATAAAACACTCTCAAGGTGTTCACTAAAGGATAAAGGAGCTTGGACTGGAACGACCCGAATTACATATTCAGCAGCAGGCAAGAGATCAGGGACGAGCTTATACCCGGGGAGTCTCTTGCTCTTGTTATGAGAAATGACGTTGGCTAGCAAAGCCTTTTATTGCTTTCCCTGTTTGCTGGCACCGAAGCATTGTGGACAACAACGGGGGCAAGACCTAAAACATCTTTCTGAAAAATGCAAACAGCACCAAAGTAGCTGCAGCCATCTAGATAATAGTATGAGGCTACGTTTCTTTGGCAGGCTTAGCATTGTTGAAACCTGGACAAACGCTAAAGGATTGGTATTAGAAGGCACAACGAAGAGGTGAGAAAAAATCAACACATCCTGTCCAGAATAATAGACTGTGAAATTTTGTTTGCGTGGATATGATGAGAGTGAGAGCTCTGATAATCCCGGGATATTCTCTGGGTTGGTGAATTGTTGCCTCCCTTGATGGAGTGTTGAAAGAACACGTTGAGAACGCCACTGTATTTAAGGGAATTTAAAAAAAACTGTACAGAACCAGCTACTGGACTGTATGTTGTCTGTTGTGAAGGAACACATCATCAGAGAAGCCCAGAGCAGTGCAGTTTTTTTAATCAATCCAGGCAGATGAGATAATTGCCACACAGAACCAACTTGTGCTTGTGCTGTGCTACATTGATGACAAAAACAACGTGCAAGAAAGATTTCTTGAGTTCATCCCTCTGCAGTCAACTACAGCCGAGTCCATTGCTACAGCAGTAAAAGAGCGTCTTGTTGCCATCCTTCCTGAAGATCAGAAAAGTAAGCTCATCTGCCAGGCATATGATGGAGCCAGTGTGATGAGGGGTGCCACTGCAGGTGTTCAGAGGAAAAGACAAGATGTGTACCCAAATGCCCACTACATCCACTGCTATGCACATCAGCTCAACCTGATAATGCAACAGGCCGCCTCTCACACATCCAGAGTGAGAATTTTATTTTCTGACCTTCGTGGATTTGCCAGTTTTTTCTTCTTCAAATCACCCAAGCGGACAGGTGTTCTTGATAAAGTAGTGGCCCATAGACTGCCAACATCCAGCAATGTCAGATGGAACTTTCACAGCCTTGCCATCAGTACCGTGTTTGAGCACAGAGAGGAGGACCTCATTCACTGTTTTGAAAGCATACGAGACTCAGGTGACTTTGACCCCAACACTGTCAGAGAAGCAGGATCCTTCACTATGATACTGGAGAATCCGGATTTTAAGTTATTTCTGCAACTTTTTCACCACATCATGCCACAGTGACTGTTTTTCTTTTTTTTAAGTGCCCTGAACTGATGTCCCCCTTACATTACTTTTGTAGCAGTAATATGTATTATAGGGTGAGTTTTTCCCTATATTCTCATGCTAAAATTGACTGTAAATCCAGATTGAAAGTTGATATTTAAACAATTTCTTCCCCTCATCCTGTGCAACCTGTGCTTTAATCAACAGCTGCCACTGGTGTAGAATGCTGATCGAACTACCCCAAATGCTTATTTTGGTTCTTTAGTATTTTATATCACTGTGTTATGTAAAGTACAGGGTGTGTGTATTTTTTGTATCCAAGCTAGACCAAAAACCATCAGTTTCATAAAAGCATCTTCTGTTTTCTGGTTCAGGACAGCTGGAGTGCTGTGTGCTTGGTTGAAGATGCTTTTAGAAGCGTCTCATTTGCACTCAGACTCAATATAAAATGTTGCTCAATAGCATTCCTAAGTATCCCTTAGCATACTTTACCAACAATGTTTTTTATTTTTTTAAGTATGTCATCCAAATAAATATAATGAGCGGCCATAATTAATTGTGCCTGTCTACTTTTGCGGGGTACTCTAACTGCAGCACTGATCAATGCTGGATCAGAGGCTGGGTCATTTCGAGAGGCACCATTGGGCCCTTATCAGCCCCAGCAATCTGTATTCTGAAGACAGAGGCTGTGCATATGCAAAGCAGCATGTTAATCACTCATAATGGTCGTACATATTCATGAGTGGCACTCCTACAGAGTCCTGCCGCATTCCCCTGTGCTGTGAGGGAGGCGGGTCGGTGGGCAATGGATGGTATTGCTGATAGGATGCGGCTTATTCCAGTCTGGATGCCACCAATGAAACAACAGTGTAGAATTGGGGCTGTCACTGCGAAATGTGGGGGTGCTGTTTGGTTATCTCCATTTCCCCGTTGAACATCTCTTCCCTACACTCCTTCTCTCAGTGTTTCTCAATCATGGATTTACACCAGTCAGACAGAGAAAAGCGGTTAAAGGGTTAATTTAGGCTTATCTCCTTGAGACAGACTACATAATAATTACGCACAGAAGGAAGCATGGTGCTTGAATTGACATATGAGAGAGACAGAGCCAAGTACATCTCATCATGGCAGGAGTCAGGCACAAAGTGTTAATAGAGAAATCTTTACCATAAACATGTAAATATGTTTACCGTAACAACATCAATCTTGTTAATATAAACCTACTTATGAAACTCCTTTCTTTTTTTTCTTCTTCTTATGTGCTTTTAAAATGTAAAGCGTCTATAAAGAGTACTGAGAAAAGCACTATACAAACAAATAGTATTATTATTATTATACCATAGAACTCAATGTTCTGATCAATAACAACTATTTGAATTAGCTTAAATGATCATTTTGCATTTTATGTGATGATTTTTGCATCTTACCAGTTTGATCACTCACATAAAACCAAATACAGGGTTGAGCCTTTGAATGAGTTGTAGCCACAGTATCATTGTGTCCGTTAGGCATGGGAACATTTCCCCTGATAAAATACTTTTTAAAAAAAAGACACATCATTCTCTGGAAGTCTCTCTGCTTCTTTTCAGATTTTATGCTGCTGAAATCTGTATTGCGCTGAACTTCCTGCACGAAAAGGGTATCATCTACCGTGACCTAAAGCTGGACAATGTTCTCTTGGACCACGAGGGACACATCAAGCTCACAGACTATGGCATGTGCAAGGTAAAAGACATATACTGTAGATTATTTAGTAGACTGCTGTGTGGATGGCTGACGTAGGATTATTAATAATGCAGTAAATCTATAGTGACTGGAAGTACAGAGGTAGCCTCTCCTTTTTTCTTTCACCATTCATGTCCTTGCCCTTCATATCTTCCATACTACAACTTTTTTCTCTGCAATTACTATTCCTTCCCTTTCTTCTTCTTGTGCCACTCAGGAGGGGATAAGACCAGGTGACACCACCAGTACTTTTTGTGGAACGCCAAACTACATTGCACCAGAGATCCTCAGAGGAGAGGACTATAGTGAGTACAGGAGTCACGTCGGGTTTGACCGATGGATTTTTCAAGGCAGATACAATACAATTCCCCGAATGTTATTCTTATAAGGGTGGAAAAGCCTGTTAAACAGCATTTAGACCATCATGGGACACTAAAACTCACCATTGACAGCCATACTAATGACATTCTTGTAGGTGGGTTAGCAGCTCCTTAATGCAGGGTGAGGCAGGTGTCATTGCATGTCACCCCTGAAGCTCCCACACTACAGTGGAATTATTTCTCTGATCAGACATCTAATCAAATAAAACAAACATATTTACTAGCTGTGGTCATGGAGGAGCCTTCATCATATCGGAGTAAGATGTCACTGATATCTGACTTTTAATAAAAGGCCAATATCAGCCTGACTTATCTGCAAACCATTAACTTGCGCAACCCTAAAGTAAAGTTCATGAAACACATCAGCAATACTCAAAGAAAATATTTGTTCTTACCCAAGATACTTAAATTACTGATTGTTCATGGAAGTAATATATAGGAACATTGGACCTCATTCTCGAACGCAGTTAAGAAAATGTTAAGTGTTAAATGTTAAGTGTTACATTTCTTCTTAAGTCCACTTAGTCATCGGCCAGACTGGAGTGCGCCGTGTTCTTAAGGGCAGAATTAGTGAGAAATCATGTTCACATCAATTCTACAGACATACTCGGATTTAAATACTTATAATAATAATAAATGTGAAAATATTTGTATCATTAACAATTACGTTTTACATTTGTAGTCATGATTGTACGAGGCATCGTGACAAAATAAATAAAAGCACTACCCGAACCCAAAAAGAGGACATGTTCGGGTAAAAGAGGTTTGGTCACCCTAGTATTAATAGTCCATGTACCGTCTTGTTCTCTGTTTTTATTTTCATATTGTTGGTTTAATTATATTACCTTGCTTAATGTGCACATTATAAGAGCCAGTGGAGAAACATTCCACTGCTCATCTTACTGGTATGACGCTGCATGTGACGAATAAAACCTTCTGTTTTGCACACGTTACTATGTTTTCATGCCCTCATAAGGAGCTGGTGAGGCGTTTCTGTATGTAAATTCAAGTTTACGAGAACGCGCGCTCATTGGAGGATCTCAGCCTCCTTCTTCAGTCGGACGGTTTCCCCGACCACCCGTGTCCACCAGGATGTTCGAGTGTTACCGCCGCTTGAGGTACCTAAGACCTTTAGACCACAGCGCCCAGCCGCAGCTTCAGCAATGGAAGCTTTGAACATCGACCATTCTGGCTCAATGCCCCCAACCTCCACAGGGATGTCAGAGAAGCTCTACCGGAGGTGAAATTCTCCCGGACAGGGGCCTCCACCAGACATTCCCAGTTCACCCGCATTATACATTTGGGCTTACCAGGTCTATCCAGAGGCTTCCCCAGCCAGCCGACCCAACTCACCCCTCTCTTCACCAAAGTGTCCAATACATGCGGCCTCAGATCAGACGATACGATTAAAAGAAAAATCATCGACCTTCGGCCTAGGATGCTCTGGTACCGTGTACACTTATGAGCATCCTTATGAACATGGCGTTCGTTATGGACAATCCATGACTAGCACAGAAGTCCAATAACAAGCCACCGCTCGGGTTTAGATCAATCATGCCCCTCCAAGTGTCCCCATCATTGCCCAAGTGTGCGTTGAAGTATCCCAGCAGGACTACGGAGTCCCCTACAGGAGCCTCATACAGGACTCCATGCAGGGTCTCCAAGAAGGCCGAATACTCCAAAGTGCTGTTCTGTGCATAAGCACAGACAACAATCAGAGTCCCCCCCACCCGCAACTCTTAGGCACAGGGAGGCGACCCTCTTGTCCAACCCCTATCCAGGAGTACGGTTCCAGAGCCAAGACTGTGCGTAGAGGTAAGCACCACCATATCTAACCGGCAGCGCTCCACCTCCCGCACAAGCTCCAGTTCCTTTTTCCCCAGAGAGGTGACATTCCACGTCCCCAAAGTCAGACTCTGCCACCTGGGTCTGGTCCGCCGTGACCTCCTACCATCACTGCTAGATGGTGGGTCCGCAGGATGGAGAGGCGTGCATGTTGCTTTTTCGGACTGTGCCCGGCTGGGATCTGTGGCAAACCTGGCCACCAGGCGCTCGCTAACGGGCCCCCCCTCTGGGCCTGGCTTCCTCTGGGCAGGGTCCCTGCGCCTCTACCTTGTTCTTGTATAGGGTGTTTTTGAACCATTCTTAGTCTGGCCCCTCATCTGAGCCCAATTTGCCTTGGGAGTCCCTACCAGGCTCCAGACGACACAACTCCCGGGTTCATACAGGGACACACAAACCTCTCCACCATGATAAGGTGATGGTTCCCCGGAGAGGTGTGTCTTGGTTCTCGGCAGTAAGTCGGACTCGTTACCAGTGGGGGTTGGCCTTCGCCAGGGCTGCGCTTTGTCACCAATCTTGTTTAAGATATTTATTGACAGGATCTCGAGCGTAGTCATGGAGCGGAGGGGTTGCAGTTCGGTGGGCTGCAGATTACATCGTTGCTTTTTGCAGATGATGTAGTCCTGATGGCATCTTCGATCTATAACCTTTGGCACTCACTGGATCGGGTTGCAGCCAAGTGTGGCTGGGATGAGGGTCAGCACCTATAAATCTGAGGCCATGGTTCTCAGCAGGAAACCAGTGGATTGCCTACTCCGAGTAGGGAATGAGTCCTTACCCCAAGTTAAGGAGTTCAAGTATCTCTGGGTCTTGTTCGCGAGTGAGGGGACAATGGAGCGTGATATGGGCCGGAGAATCGGAGCAGCGGGAGCGGTATTGTGCCCGCTTTACTGCACCGATGTGACGAAAAGAGAGTTGAGCCAGAGGGCAAAGCTCTCGATCTACTGGTCAATCTGGTCTATAGCACATAGTTCCGTTGAGGAATGTTGTTTTTATACTTGTATTTAGATATTGTATATTCTGGAATGTTGTAATGTTTTTGTTTTAAAAACGGATCCTTGTTATTTATCTATTTATGTTTGATTATTTATTACGTACTGTATTTATTAATGTTTTATGTATAGACTTTGTCATTGTAAATGAGAATTGGTTCTCAATTGACTTATCTGGTTGAATAAAGGTAAAATAAAATAAAATAGGGATTTATACTGATAAGACAGGTGTATTTACATAAAAGTCTTGCAAGTGCAGGAACAACAACTTTGAATGCCACACCTTCTGTATATCATTCATAGGCGGACATGACCCCAATATTCTGTCTTTTGAACGAATCCGCGAACGACACAACACTAGTGGGAATCTGACAGAGTCTGTCGTTTGTGGCTGACCTCCAGTAAGTAGTTCAAACAAAGGATATGTTAGACATCTCTTTACTATACAACACATTTATAACCGTCACCAGTCTTCATTTTCACTGTGTTGAATTACAGGTCAGGTAAGGTAGCGGTTAGCTAATGTTTGCTAGCTAGCTACAGTAACATTAACCAGTGTTTGCAGCTGTTTGAATTCGAGTCATTGAGAGAAGCTAGCAATGCAATGTGGTGTTCCTTAGCTGGCAAGGTGATAGAGTGTTCATGTCTACCGTCTGAAAAACACTCAATGCACTACTCTTGGGGCCGGATCTAACGTTACTAAGGCTATGTTCAGACTGGCAGCCCAAATCAGATTTTTGGCATATCCAGATTGGAATCAGATTGCTTTTATCAAGTCTGAACAGCAAAAAAACACATGGAAACAGATTTGTGCTAATCAGATTTGAACCACATTCATAGGTGGTTTGAAATGCGGATTTCTAAAGCTGTGTCTCAGTCTGGACGCTGTAGCCACTCAAATCAGATATCAAACTGTGTTTTACGTCCTTCGCAACGCGACACATAACACTCCCCGGTGCATTCTGAAATTGGCAAGCCATCTGTCATCATCAAAAGTCCAGAGGACTACATGTTCCCACCAGTCATTACTTTTCAGATGACACCACACCTCTCGCTGCACAGTGATGCCTGCCGTGACTGCAGCCCGGAACATTGTTGTATATATCAGCCTGGAAGAATGGAGAGGGCCCTTCATGCCATATCAATCTCTAGTCACAGTGCAGAACTCCTCCGTCGCACCAGACAACATCAGTGACGGAGGAGTTCTGCACCGTGACTAGAGATTGATATGGCATGAAGGGCCCTCTCCATTCTTCCATTGGTTGCTGTTTTGTTGTTCTCTGCACATATTGTATGTAGGCCTACTCATGCCTACGTCGTTACCACAGCAACCAATGCAGATAGGTAGACAATGTCTGAATACACAAATCCGATCTGAGCACTTGCAAATAACAGTGTGGACAGTCAGACCTAAAGATCGCATTTGAGAAACAAATCGGATTTGCCTGCAGTCTGAACATAGCTTAAGTCCCCAAAGTGGCTGACTCTTAAATAAACATTTGTATGAGCTACAGCAAAAATCAGAATATGACATAAAAGAACACTATATGGGAGATAATCTGCGAGAAAGTAAACTGCCAGTTAAAGAAGTGTTAAAGAAAAGAGGGTTATAAAAAGACGCAATTAATGTTTGATTTTCTTTAGGCTTCAGTGGCTGTGAATGTTTCGTTTGGTTAAAATAAGCTACAATAAATGTTAGAGCTGTAATAGATTGTTTTGTGACTGCAGTAATGTGTATTTAAGAATGATTTTGCGGGGCTTAACATAATTAGAAATTAAGAGTATTTTGTTGGGTAATAATAATGTTTAGAATTTTGAGAGTAATTTCATTCATTCAATTTCAATTCAAATTCATTTTTTCAATAAATGCTGATTTTGTTTACGCATGCAGGGCGTTTGCACCTTCCCATGAAACGTATTAAATAAAGATGCAGTTTTCATAAACTAAATTGCGTTCAGGTTTGATAGATCACATTGCGTGTGCTGCATTAACCTATTTACATTTTCTCCTCCTAGTATTGTGCAAAATAGTGTGTAAACGCCCCATCTTGCATATTAATTGAGGCAAAAGTACTAACTGGATAAGGCGTGTTATTTTGCACATTTGAAAGACACAGTCCTCAGTGCGCACTGTTAGTAGATCAGCTTGTATATTTTTTTGCGCGTGCTATGAGTTTGCACACAGTTTGCAAACCTTTAGTAGATCTGGCCCTTGGCCCCTCAGGAATTGCCCTGGAGAAAACGTTATGTAATTGTCCCCCCCAAAGTTGATAACAGATTTTCACCCCTGATATCATTAATGAAAGCCTAAAATCAAGATGCCGTCTTGTTGTTCTATCCTCCCCCAGGCTTCAGTGTGGATTGGTGGGCTTTGGGCGTGCTGATGTTTGAGATGATGGCTGGGAGGTCCCCGTTTGACATTATCACAGACAATCCTGACATGAACACAGAGGAATACCTCTTCCAAGGTGAGACAGATTACTTTTACAATATATAGGGCAGTGACGTGCGGTGAGGTTCATGGTTGGTGAGGCACTGACTCCTTTAGAGTCAGATTTACAAATATATAAACCCAAAAGGGTAGCTTATTCAATTGGCTACTGGTTATTTCATATCTCATCAGCATTCTTCACACACACACACGTAAGGTACGTATTAAAGGTACGTAAAGATAAGAAAAAACTTTCCAATTACAGCAGCGAGAGAAAGCGGATAGAGGGCATTTGCTCTGCACCCTCCGTGTGTTGGCCGGCGCAATTCTACAATTCATACAACACAAATCACGTGGCTAATGACGTTTGAAACTCATGAAACTATTACGAGCCCCATCTAACGACCACTAATGAGCCACCAGATCTCTATCCTTGCATGAAACTACATTCGAAAAATACATTTTGTTTTCTATATTATCAGTT
>OMOT01080806.1:0-16363 GCA_900312575.1 Acanthochaenus luetkenii
CACACGTTCTGCTTGGCGGAGCGGGCCAGAGGAATCCTTCAGTCAGACTGTGTGTAGCAGGAAGTAGACAATAGGACAAGCCAAGCCAACACAAGCATGTCCCTTCTGATCAACTGAAATGCATTGGTTTTGTCAAGGCATCTGATTGATGTGAGAGGGGTTAAAGAAAGGCTCAGGGTTTGACCTGTTGCCATGGTTGACAATAAGAGAGATGGAGCTCCACAGTATCCTTTAACTCCATCTTTGGTCTACCAGTCTCGGCAAGTGTTGGCATTCACCATTTGTTTTTGCAGACGTAAAAAAAGAAATGCTTAACACTTGACTGAGACATTTTTATTACACTTTATCTAATATGATGTCATTACATTATCATAGCACACAAAATTAATACTATTGTGTGCTATGATAAACATTGCACACCTCCATCTGCTTACTAATGCATCATGCGTTAGTACGTTTAGTGAATATGCTCATAAGGTTGCCTAAACATTTAGCGTAAGTGTGCAATGCTAAACGCATAAAAGCTTGTTTTTGCAGGGTTTTCATTTCTTCAGTTTCTTCTGCCTTTTGCACGGTTAACGTGATCATATTTCATATTACTAATGAGCCACCTATTGGTCAAAGTTGGTATAGCTTTTGACGTCACTTGCATGGCATAACATAACTATGACTTTTTTCACTGTTAAGGATAGTTTTAGCATGCAATTTCAAAACTGTTTAAAAAATAAAAAAGTACCTTTATTTAACCAGGAAGTACCCTTTTGTTTGTGTGGTCAAAATCCAGATTACTTTACAGCATGCCTTAACACACCTCCGGGTTAAACGTTACGCAATGGAAATAGTTGCAGCACATTATTTTGCCAGCCAGCCCAGTGACAGTGTACCAGTAACCTGGAGATGACCTCGCCCTTTCATATGGCCAATGCAAACTAGACAAGCACGCTGCTAATCCTGATTACCAAGCTGCCCAACCACCCAGAAGGGGCCCAAATCAAGCTTTGTTTAAGGAAGACGAAAAGATTCAGTGGAAAGAGAAGCTTAAAAAACAGGATTGTCATGGGATGGTGGGTACCACACACAGGGTCCAACAACTTAAAATCACACTGATTGTACAAAGAGCATGCTCACAATTGCATGCACACTTTTCGGCAGACAAAGTGTATCTCCAATCAACTCTCTTCATCTCTTCCACTTGTCTCTTTCCCGGTACTTGTAAAAGTCTTAATCACTTTCCCTTTTCCCATCATTCTGTCTCTCCATCAAAAAAGCCCCTGATTCATCTGCCACTTCAGTAATAGTGATGGGAAAACAAAGTTCTACTCTACTTCCCTGAAGGGGAAACTGAGAAGATAATTCTAGGATTATATGGTAGGGCCTGTGTTTGGGAACAGACCCCCCCCACACACACACACACACACACACACACACACACAGGATATCCTCGACAGCCATTTGTGTCCCGTCAACTCAACCTATACAAAGATTTCTGTTATTGCCATTATCTCTTATCTTTCCCCCTCATACTAATTTTCTCACTCCCTCTCAAACACACAAATACACACACACACACACACACACACACACACACGATGGCAATGATATGGCATGCTATAATTTGAATGAATGTAACTCATGTATTAATTATGTTTCTCTAATTATTGTTTGCATCATTTGCTGGCAGGGAAATAGGAGAAGCAAGAGATGTTGACAGCACTACAACAGATAACAGGGACAGACACACTCCAAGAGACAACAGAGACACACACACCTCCAAGAGACAACAGAGACACACACACACTCCAAGAGACAACAGAGACACACACTCCAAGAGTCAACAGAGACACACACACCCCAAGAGACAACAGAGACACACACACACTCCAAGAGACAACAGAGACACACACACACTCCAAGAGACAACAGAGACACACACTCCAAGAGACAACAGAGACACACACACTCCGAGAGACAACAGACAACAGAGACAGACATGACTATCTTACCCATGACAGCAGACAGATTATGTATCGCACTGATAAAGTAGCACTGATAAAAGCCACTTGAAATGTAAAAGTTTTACTTAAATTAATATGAATTATAATAAAGTTTTATATTGAGAAATGAATATATTGAGCTCTTTTGATTATTTAATTGTTTTACGTAGGCACCTTCCTCATCCTCTTATGGTACTTTTTTCCCCCAATCTGTTGAAGCAATGTGAAAAATGTAAGGTGCAATTGAAAGTTACCTGACCATAACACAATGAAAGAGTCTATTTTCAGTTCTGATTCCCTCCGTGGACTTGGCCGGTGGCTCCTCTCTCTCTCTCGCCGTGGTATGTTTGGCAGGTATTTTGGGGATTAGGATAGGTCAGTGTTATGTAATGCAATCAATTTAAGTTCAACCTTAATTTTGGAAGAATTCCGTTTAAAATGTTTACAATAGCAAACAAACAGCACAAACTACCATTTAAGAAGTCTATTCATTTATGCAGCCAAGTCAATTTGTTCTGTCTTTATTTATTTGTTTCTAATAATTCGAACATATGGAAATAAACAAGATTATTGCATTATGGCTATAGTGTCATTTTGTTATTGAGTGTCAACGATATTGGTGATATTCACTCAAATGTGTGGAATTCTACCATGCTCTAGGTTTCAAACTGTTCCACTCTTGCATGAATACAAGTGATTTTAATATGTTATTATTATCATAGTGCAGTCTTACTATGACTGTTGAATAAGATCATGCAAATATATGTTTTAACATATTTGATATACATATAATTGGAGTTGATTTAAAATAGCCTGAAATGGCTCCAAGGTCAACAGTAATTTATATGGGAAGAGTATTAATGGAAGCGTATTTAAAAACATATCCAGTAGGTGTCAGTATTGGCTGGAAAATGAACAAATGAGAGCCGTGGGTGCATATCCTGCACTTCTTAAGGGTGTCACACTGTGAAGGGTTCTTATCGACGCTGACCCGGAAGAAATTATTACCTGGCCTTAAAGTACAGTACATTTAACATCTTACTGTAGTTAATGCTTGATTGATTTTATTAGGTAAAAATGTATACATGTAAATAACATACAATATATAAATAAGCACCGAGGATAACACATACAATATAATAAAACACGTATTTCCAATGTGGTCCTGAAATGTGGTTGTGAATAAAGTGTATTTGTCATTAGTCAAAGTACAGTCTTCCTATTATCTATTACCTCCAGACAAAAACGCTGTTCTGTAGGACGTCGGGAGGTAACGTAAGTGAAGTTGCTGGCTGTTTTGCAGCAGTTAACGTTACGACACCGCGGTACGCTGCTCTAAGCGCTCCGCCCGGAAGGACATGTTTGTTGTGGGAAGGCAGCTCTGCACAGTGCCTTGAACTGGACGTATTACTTGTAAATTAATACTAAATACTTGGGACGCAGTGACGTTGTCGCCAGAATTCGCCACTTTTCTTTTGAGATCATCTTTTGCGACTGTTGTTTCATAAGCCGCCCTTCGCCGAGCCACAAGAAGAGGGAAGAAAACACAAGTTCCGGGTGTTTTGATTGTACATTTAACGTAGGCATGTGTGAAAATTATCTTGCTGGCGTCATGTTTTTGTAGACCCTGTATGGCTAGGAACATAGGAAGTAAAAATAATGTTCACCTCATGGGGTCTATCATTTGTAAAGTCTACAAAATGTAACGTTAAATCACGGCTGATGATCCCATAAGCGTCTTTGAGCATTGTGAAAAGCGCTATATACATTTAATGTATTATTTATTATGGATGCTGTGAGGCGTAATGCGTTAAGACAAATCACCACCGAAAAATGTACATGGTAGATGGTGTAACCTTGATACATCCTCGTGACACAGTCCATGTCTTAACGTCTGTGTAGAGACAAGAGCCTTATGAGTATTGTTTACCACCTTGACATGTTGAGTGTGTCGGTGCTGAATGTCTTTATAGCCTATTTCAGCCATTTTGGATAAAGTGCCCATCACCCTTACTGACAATTATGAAGATTAGACAAACCTAGAATTGAATAAGGGGGTCAAAGTTGTGATCACTGACAAGGGCAATGTGTTAAAGGGGTTGGAATTAACACAGAATATTGACAGGTCATCTCCTGCAGCCATGGAATTCCTCCCAGTATTTGACCCTCAGGACAAACCAAGAGAAGGAATATGGTGAATAAACTCCGGCTAAGTTACTGCACTCGTGACGTCACCAAGAAGCTACCTTTTTGTCTTGCTGAAATTGTTTGGTTGTCCACAGGTACTCCTTGATACCCAGGGGAAGTGGTCCGGGTGTCAGTGTGGGCCATACCTGCACCTACACTCCCTCTGGAGATGGAGGCAAAGGGAAAGTCCTCGTCGTTGGGGGAGCCAACCCCAGTGGCAGTTTCTCACAATCCCATATCATAGATCTAGGTAAAGATATGTTTGCCGTTGTCAACAAAATTGCGTTGTTGCAGGATTATGACATCTACATAACTCCAGAGTAACAGTAACACAAAATGTGCCTGTCTGGTTGTCATTACTCTGACATCGTATTGACACGTCTTTATCCTTTTTGGCACCGCCAGATCATCTTGAATGGGATATTCCAGAGTGGGAGGGTTTGGAGGCCAGGTACGAACACTGCAGCTTTGTGCCGGAGAGCTGTCCGCAGAGCCTGTGGGTGTTTGGTGGGGCACAGCAGAGCAGCAATCGCAATTGTATCCAGAACCTACAATTAACTGGTAAATCCCAATTTTTCATTCCCATATAGAGTAAGTCTCATTGTGTAATCAAAGGCACATCAGTTTAGATGAATAGTCTGTACACTTGATGTTTAACTGTGCTGTCACCGGAGTTGTTGTGGTGTTAAGACCATCTTACGGAGTGGTTGTACATTCTGTCCCAATATATTTCTATACACAGCAGAAATATGATAAATTACATTCAGTGTCCATTCTGTACATGTGTGTACTTGTCCAGACAGTGGGTCACGCTGGAAGAATGTATCGGTGAACGGGAAACCCCCCAGTCCCAGGACATACCACACCAACTCGGCCTGCCTTGGGGACAGACTGTATGTCTTTTCTGGCGGGGAGGCCGGGGCGGCGCCTATCTCAGACCCCAAACTTCATGTCTTTGATATAGGTTAGTGTTGAGTAAACCATTTTTTAACTTGTATTTTGAATGAGCAGTGATTTACAATGGAACTGGCTTTGATTCCTTGCTGCAAACCTTTTTAGGCTAGCACATACAAAGGAAGTGCGTAAACATCAGGCCAATTATTTTATCTCCTTCAGACACAGTTATGGGAGTCTGCTGTTGTTACTGTCGACATTCAGGCTTTGTTCCTCAGCGCAATATGGATAACTCGACAAGTTAAAGGAAAGGCCAACATACAGTGTCTTAGTAAGGTGTTGGGCCACCACAAGCTGCCAGAACATCTTCAGTGTGCCTTGGCATAGATTCTACAAGTCTCTGAACTCTACTGGAGGGATGGAACACCATTCTTCCAAAAGATATTCCCTCATTTGGTGTTTGGATGATGGTGGTGGAGAGTGCTGTCTGTTCAGTAGGGTTGAGATCTGGTGACTGCGAAGGCCATAGCATACTGTATGATTCACATAATTTCCATACTCATCAAACCATTCAGTGACCCCTCGTGCCCTGTGGATGGGGGCATCGTCGTCCTGGAAGAGACCACTCCCATTAGGGTAGAAGTGTTTCATCATAGGATAAAGGTGATCACTCAGAATAACTTTGTAATGATTTGCAGTGACCCTTCCTCTAAAGGGACAAGTGGACCCAAACCATGCCAGGAAAATGAGCCAGTGGATCCCCACACTGTAGGGGTCAAGCATTCAGGCCTGTGCCATTCGCTTGGTGTACGCCGCACATGCACTCGCCCTCTTGTCGAGAATATGGTGATCTTCACAAATAAACTCTGTGATAACAATTTAATAAAAAGGTGGTGTACCCCGGACATACAGTATATCAGTATATACACATACATTTGTTTGTACTTATATTTTTTATGGCTAGACTTTTCATTATATTTATATTACAGCAATAATACCAAGAAAAATTACTAAATATACTTGGCCAATAAAAACAGATTCTGATTCTGATGGCAAGACTCTGGCCTTTGCACTTCTCACACAGTGTCAAGCTTAATTGATAGCGTTGGCCATTTATTCAACAGCAGCAACATTTCAAAAATAATTCAGACATGAATTGTGTGACAGTATCTCACTCTGCCTCCAGTGTGTGTGCACAAGTGTTTACAAAGGGTTTATAGAGGTATGTGCCCTAAAAAAGTGAAAACGTTCTACAGAGTTGAAATATCACCTTAACACACAGTAACTTACTGTTTTTCATATGCCATATTCACAGCAACAACCACATTTGTGTATTCATAGCTTCCCTCTAACTGTGCGTGCCTTCACTCTATTTCCCAGTGTCCTCCTCCTGGTCCCAGCCAGAAACACAAGGCAAACATCCCCCTGCCAGGCACGGCCACATTATCGTAACAGTGGGCTCAAGGATCTACATTCATGGAGGCATGGCTGGGGACAAATTCCACAGAGATATGTACTCGCTTGACACCAGTAAGCCTGAGCTCTCAATCATAATCAAGTTCTGCCGTTTCCCAGCTGCCTTGTATTTGTCTGAGGATCATCACAATGGATGACAATTAGAGCCTCGGACTTTATCAATAATCAGAGCGATGCTTTCAAGTTACCATTTTGTTTCTTTCAAAGTAGCCTAACTGTGGGTCTATTTGAAGGTAGCATGAAGTGGGAGAAAGTGCAGGCCAAAGGAGACATCCCTCCAGGAGTAGCAGCCCACTCAGCTGTGGTGCTTGGCAAGAACATCTACATCTTTGGAGGGATGACTGCAGATGGAGCCATCAACTCCATGCACAGATTTAACACTGGTACACACATTTTAAGCCAATATATATGTGAAGTAATGCTAGTTTGTTGTAATTGCACTTGAAATCTTATCATATGAACTGTTCAGTTCTACAACTGTACATGCTATGAAGCATTTTAGCAATTCACTAAAATCCTATCAGAAAACCCAGTAAGACGTATTTGTAGTGCATCTTTAAAGTTATCCCTTCTCTACTTGCAGACAAATGTCAATGGATACTGATGAAATTTGAAGGGGACGTGCCACCCAACCGTTTAGACCACTCCATGTGTTTATTGCCTTGGAAGGTGTGTGTTGAGGGGACTGGTGAAGGGGACCAAGCCCAGGGACCAGTTACCTCAGTAGAGACTATACAGCTGGCCTTTGTGTTCGGAGGGATGGATACCCAGGGAGTCATACATAGCGACTGTATTGTGACCGTGATCAAATAACGTGCTTGGATTTTGTGAATAGTTCTGTTGTATTAAAGTGTTTAAAGTACTACAGTGTAATTGCTTGTGGTCATTGTAGTGGAATAACCTGCTCATGTTTAAGTTACTGATTGAATTTCTAGATGTAGTACAAATGAACAGACCATTGTATCAAACACTGTTTGACACGTTGATTTTATATTAGTACCTATATTCACCACCAATTATTTTCAGTAAGACTTCATAACTGTATAATTAAAGACAGCCGTTCATGCCAAAAGCCCCCCAAAAAATATAAAAACAAATTAATGTTGTATCAAATGTTTATTTCGACATCTTTCCAGTAGAAATGCTTTTCTACAATGACCAGATTCAATAAATAACTTAACATTGCCTGTGAACACGTCGGGCCCTGGAACCCACAGAAGGCCCCCACCCATCCCACTAAGTCCCTCCCCTCTATAGAACCCCTTTCAGGACTGCCTGAGAACAGCAGCAGCTAGCCTCGAATCCGGGCCGACGAATATCTCCGCCCTCTAGCGAAGAGAACCCTCACACATTGAAATTGATTTCAAATAGTCTTTCCAGAAGATTCAATATGGTCGCTTATTATCGCCACCCTTTCCTAACATTCCTCTCACCATTTGAGTCCAATCAGTCCATTATGTACAACTAGGTGCCGCTACCAGAGGGGCAATAGAGAACCGTGTTGACCTCTACCAGCCTACAACTCATCCTTCTCTTCCTGCTCACCCTCTGGCGGGGGTCCACCGGCACTACCGTAAAGCTTGCTGACAATGGGTTGCACCACCTCCTCCAGCTCCTTCTTCTTGGCCTGGAAATCTTCCAGCTCAGCGTCCTGGTGGGACTCCATCCACTCAATTTTCTCCTCCACCGCCTTCTCGATAACTTCCTTATCCTCAGCAGACAGCTTGCCACCAAGCTTCTCCTTGTCACCCATCTGGTTCTTCAGAGAGTAGGCATAACTCTCCAACTCGTTGCGGGCATCAATACGTTCCTTCAGCTTCTTGTCCTCATCAGCAAATCGCTCGGCGTCATTCACCATGCGCTCAATATCCTCAGGTGTCAGTCGGTTCTGGTCGTTGGTGATTGTGATCTTGTTCTTGTTGCCTGTGCCCTTGTCCTCAGCGGTGACACGAAGGATACCATTAACATCAATCTCAAAGGTGACCTCAATCTGGGGTACACCACGAGGGGCGGGGGGGATACCAGTCAGGTCAAAGGTGCCCAGCAGATGGTTGTCTTTTGTCAGGGGACGCTCACCTGAAGGGAAAGTTGGAAATTATAACCATATCCAGAGTTATGCAACATTTCTCATCAGCTTTTCTAGTTTTTAATGACATATGTAATGTAAAAAGTATTTCCATCGTATTTAGCTAGTGTCCACTAAGAGGTTCAACTCTTACCTTCATGGACTTTGATGGTGACAGTGGGCTGGTTGTCAGAGGCAGTAGAAAAGATCTGGGATTTCTTGGTGGGCACCACAGTGTTCCTGGGGATCAGCTTGGTCATTACTCCTCCAACGGTCTCAATACCCAGGGTCAGGGGGCACACGTCGAGAAGAACCAGATCACCTGTAAGAGAACAAGAAACGGTCAAGTAAAGCGGCCCAAGTCTTGTATTCTGCAAGCTCAATGCAGTTGCAGCTATATTGACTCAGGATGACGACCTACCAGTGTCCTCTTCTCCAGACAGCACTCCAGCCTGCACGGCAGCTCCATAGGCCACGGCCTCATCAGGGTTGATGCCCCTGGAGGGCTCTTTGCCATTGAAGAACTCCTTCACCAGCTGCTGGATTTTGGGTATACGGGTTGATCCTCCAACCAGGACAATCTCATCAATGTCAGGCTTCTTCAGGTCAGCATCTTCCAGTACCTTCTGTACAGGCTTCATGGTGGAACGGAACAAGTCCTGGTGAAAATAAAAGACAAAAAGGTAAAAAAGGCTTGCAATGTTACATAAACCCAGGAGATTCTGGTTGTGCAATAGTTCTCCATGTTTTAGAAGTCTGAACTGATGAGGTGGCCAACTTACCATGTTCAGCTCCTCAAACTTGGCACGGGTCAGGGTCTCAGAGAAGTCTTCTCCCTCAAAGAAGGACTCAATCTCAATGCGGGCCTGGTGCTGGGCAGACAGGGCCCTCTTTGCCTTCTCAACCTCACGACGCAGCTTCTGCACAGCACGGTTGTCCTTGCGCACGTCTTTGCCAGTCTTCTTCTTGTACAGCTTGATGAAGTGCTCCATGACGCGTTGGTCAAAGTCTTCACCTCCCAGATGAGTGTCACCGTTGGTGGCTACCACTTCAAACACACCATTGTCAATGGTGAGGATAGAGACATCAAAAGTGCCACCACCCAGATCGAACACAAGGATATTCTTCTCGCCATCCTTCTTGTCCAGGCCGTAGGCAATGGCAGCAGCAGTTCTGGAGAAGGCAAGTAAAATTAAGATGAAATATAATTATGGAGGAAGAAAATGTTTCCAGGCTTCCTTCAAATTATAGCAGATGATAAACATTGTCATAAGACACGTACGGCTCATTTATGATTCTCATGACATTCAGACCAGCGATGACTCCAGCATCCTTGGTGGCCTGACGCTGGGCATCATTGAAGTAGGCAGGGACAGTGACGACAGCATGTGTGACCTGAGGAAACAGAAGGAAAACATTGAATTAAAAGACACAAACACTTATTCAGGCCCGGTATATGCTAGGGCTGGTCGATATATATCGTGGGACGATAGAAAAATGTCTATCGGTAGATACGTTTAATCTATCGTTTCTATCGACATTGCCACAAAAAAATAACGCTTTATGTTCTCTACACGTGGACTGGAATAACAAACACAGAGGAGCGTGACACAGAACAAAACTATTGTAACAGCCTGTTAAACAACCGTTTTCAGTCGCACTAATTATTCCACTGATTTACAACCAGAAAAATATTGTATGCGATGGATCATCAGCTCTTTTCACAAGTGAGGCTCTGTATGTAATCTGGACCGCTTAGCGCCGCTATATTTGACCAAACGCCATAAGAATAGTTATTTTGACTCAATGCTGGGTAACTAAGTGTTTAAATAAAAGCCATTGTTCGGTTAAAAGCCTCTGTCATCATTTTACAGTAACCATCAGCTGATGATGCAGCTACATTAGTAAAGGACTATCCACTAGGGATGGGTAGCTCGAAACTGGTATCAATACTCGCATACTACTCATTTGGTATTGATGTAAAAGTTATTTTTAATCAAAAATGCAGTTGCGTCACTCAAGCTACGGAGTGGGAAACTCCCAAATTCCCAGGCGTCATGAAGGCAGCCTTACAATTTCCAAGAAGTGAGATAGCATCATGAAGGGGCTTTAGTTACATGGACTTTACAGTTTTTCAACATGTTCCCCAAAAAATTAACTGATTTCTTGCACGATTTTCAAAGGCAATTCAGAGCCTTTCAATTTCTGATGTTAGTTTACTTTTACTTATTAATTAATATATGGCTGTTTGTCTCTTTTTGTCATCTCTTCTGATAAATAAATAAAAAGTACATTAATGTAACTGATTCTTAACGTAAACATGAATATTTGTAACAACAAAATTGGCATTGTAACTGAAACATCCCTAGCCGAATAGACATTGAATCAAATCAAGACCTAGTGAATCTAATCGATTCAGGAAATCAGTGGCGATACCCAGCCCTAGAGGCATGTGGTTATTTTGAATAGACAAGTCTTCATCAAATGTACAGAATACGTACTCCATTGTGATATATATATATATATATATATATATATATATATATATATATATATATATAGATTATAGATATTCAATATCTAATAATAATAATTTTCATGTATTTCGTTGTTTTTTCACTCAATGTATTCTTGTCAGGGTAGAAAAGCCTTTGAAATAGCATTTAGACCAACATGCGACATCAAAACTCCACTGAAACCCAGGATAGCAAATGTAATAATAAAACCATTCATATATAATCCTGCGATAAATATGTAATCAATCAAACTGCATCATATCAAAGCGGTGAATGACACTGACTGTCTGATATCGGATTTTTTATAAAAGGACAATATTGGCCCCATATATCCATCTAACCTTAGTCTAGACTGGGTTCACCGACAATCTAAAAATATGTGGTTTGGATGTAAACTAAGACCAGGCATGTTTGTTTGGGTTTTTTACAGTATCTACACAGCGATTCTCAATCAGTACTGTGGAAGACTGGCAAGCCATGTTGTGAGCTCAGGCTTGAGTTTACCGACCCACTTCTCTGGTTAGACGTTGCTTTATGGTGTATTTCTGACTCCTTGTACTCAATAAGGTGTGCCTTGAATTGTTTTCACTCACAGTGTGCCATGGTACCAAAAATATTGAAAACCATATAACTACTGCTACACCTGATCAAATAAGCAATACGTTTAATTCACACCAAACAGTAGGAGTATTAGTAGTTGCTGTAATACAGGGGACTGGTTCAGTAAAGTGTAAGCAATGCTGGTGTGCATTTACCAACGAAGGGTTGTGGATCTATGGTTTGACTTACCCATTGTGTAGTGCAGCTCGTGGGTCCTGGCTGCTCTTGACTTTGATCATGAGCAGAGAGAAGAGTAGGAAGTACATGGCCATGCCAAAGCAAACACGGTACACAGCCTTGTAGCCAACAAGCACATCACAGTTCACATGACCCCCCACACCGGGAATAGGCGAACCCATACCTCCTTCACAAAATCCTGGGATCTACAGGAGGACAGCAAAGAGCAGAAGGTTTAAAGTGATGTTGATATTTGGTAGTATGTTGGGTTGTGTAGCTTCCTGGGGCCTCACTTATCAAGCATCTTAGAATAGGAGTACTGATCTAGGATTAGTGGGTAAGTCACATGACCTTCTGTTCGCTGTGACTTGAAAGCCAATCTGGTCCCAGATCAGCACTCCTATTCTAAGAACTTGATAAGTGAGGCCCCTGGCCATTATATAAGCCCCAAAATCATGATTATCTGTTATCGGTTGCTCTCTGAGAGGGGATTGGAAAATACTTTTCTCTCCATTCACTCCCATTGTATGGTGGAACTGGTCTCAAAATCACATTTATAGCAAGTAAACGAACATGAACAAAGCGGACTGCAAATATATTTGAAAAACATGTTCGAAGGGTAATTTATACTTCTGCGTTGAAGTACCACCATAGCCGTAGGTCCTTGCCGTGCCAGACCACAGAGGTTGCCGCCGCAGCTTACGTGCATGCCTCTAAAAATATAACTGCGTGTAGGGCGACGCAAGACCGAAACAACTGATTTGCCCGCTTCATATTTCCTCCTACCTGTATCCGTTTGATATCCGCCGACAGTAAAGACAATGGAGCAGATTGAAGAGAGACTAGCTGTGGTGGTTTGCAAATATATTCACTTGTAGGACACCCCACCGCCGAATCATAAAGACTACCAGAATCCTGGCTGATGCTGCAACGGACATCAAGGACCTGGAGTGTATATACGTCCGGTTTCTTAAGGATGGACAGCCAAACAATGTGTTTGTAGCAGTTTAAGAGCTGAAACATGCCACTGCTATAGGACATTGTGAGGCCATTAATGCTAGTAAGATGATGAGTCTATAAATTGTTATATCAACAAGTTAATAGAAATGTTGTGTTCTGTGGATAAAACAATATAAATAAAGTGAAGCGTGAATTTTTATGTATTACTTAATATTAGCAATGTACAATAGTAGATGTGATGAGAATTAGTGTGGAACAGTTTTCACTATGTTTTTAGCCCTACAGAATTGATTGATAAGTTCGGTTTCTGCCATATTGCTTTTAAATATAACCCGGACTATATTTCGGGGCACACCTCCAGTAGCAACGTCAACGTGGCGTCATCCAGAACCGACAGACAATGCATCCCATTGGGTGCCCGATAAATCGGGCAGTCGAGGATGACACCGTTCTTAGTTTACTGAAGTCACCTCACAGGATTTACTGAGCAACAAAGTCCTCAAAATTCAGCTGCCATTTGAGGCCACCAATGTGTGAATATGCTTAGTGCCACTTTAAAACCAAGTGACGTTATTGCAGAGAAATACAACTGACAAGATCCTCACTCCTTCAAAGAATCCTGGGCTCCACAGGGGAGAAGGAAGAAAGATGCAATATTTAAAACGGAGTAAGGAAACAGATGGACAACAGTCTCTCCATCCCCAAGAGCTGAGATGTCCAAGGCCGAGAAAGAAAAGGTGAGAAGAGCAACCAAGAGTGAATAATTAACCAAGATAAATTAAGCACACACTTATTGCTATTCCACACCTTCAGTGGTGAAATAACACCATAAAAGTAACATTGTAAACAAGTATTTGTTCTTAAAGCCCCATATATAAAATTAGCAATACATATGAAACAAAGAGAAATATGACTGAAAGATTACAGTATAAATACAGGCTAGGTAATATTTCCCCGTCTTGTATTTTCTCATACTCCTCTCAGTGTCATACAGTATATTATATTTATACATGTACCCCAACATACCTTCTTGAGCTGCCCTTCCATGCCAGGCATCAACATGATGCAGGCGATGCCCACTCCCAGCAGTAGGAAGAAGGCATAAATGAGGCGAGTCACAGTGGAGTTATTTCCACTGGGACAGCACCGACATAGCAGGCAGGGGGCGCTGCCACAAAGGCAAGGGATCTGGAGACAGATAATGGAAACAATTCAAGTAAAGAATACAGTCAGTCACCTGACTTATGAGGCAAATTAGTAGAGGTCTATTATTACCAATATGAGATCGATGAGAAACCATCAATAAGGCAGTTTGATGGAAAAATAACCTTTTCATCCATGGCTGGCCACAGTGGCTGCTAGATTTTAAACAAGGCAACAGTAAACATCTCATGATCTACCAATGATGCGATCCTTCTCTGGACCAATCAGCAACAAATATGGCAGATCAATCGAATAAAATCTGATTTATTGTCACATCAACATTACACATGTATAAATATAAGTGAAATTCTTGAGTGCAAGACTCCGCAACAATGCAGTGTAACAATACACACACAATACTCTAATATATTGTAGAGCAGAATCAGTAGCCATACACACACAATATAATCTAATATATTGTAGAGCAGCATCAGTAGCCATACACACACAATATAATCAACTATATTGTAGAGCAGCACCATTAACAATATACACAATAGAGGTGGTGGGGGAAATCGATTCATGTAAGAATCGCGATTCTATTTTTGTCTACGATTGATAATCGTAGACAACAATTCACAAATTCCCCCAAATAAATTCTTTTCAGTCCTTTTTTGCACTAACGTTACAGAGCCGGCGGTCCAGCAGAGGGCGGACTTCACCTTCGCCCTCTCTAATGTTATTGTGTTACCAGTCATGTCAATAAAGCATTTTGGCCTGAGGCAGGAAGCGCAATACGGAAGCACACTACGATGGAAGAAGTAATCCAATCCCTCCATCTGGGCTGAAAGCGTCTGGGCACAGTTTGGATTTTACGGCCGGGGACAAAGAATTCAGACAAAACGCACACGGTCTGCAAACTTTACATACTGAACTAAAATAGTAGACCGGCGCGTATATTTAGCAGAGTGGAGGAGAGCCGCGCGGGTTATTATTTTTCTGCACTGTGTTACCTCATCCAGATCTGGTTAGTGTGGTAACATCTAACTTCATCTATCATCCAGTTAGTTCCTGGATATCAGGAGTCAAAACACATCTCTCTCTCTTGGCAGGACATGTATTACTTCCGTGACAGCAGTGCAAAGAGCAGCAATAGTATAAGGAAAGTAAAGCATGGTACATTTCATTGGGCTGTCCGGCTTCATTAGCTCTACCGACCGCTAAACACCGACTTTCTCTGCATGTAGAAAAACACACATGGGAAACATGGCTGCCCTCACTACACAGAATGAAACGCGACAGGCACAATTCCCAGCACTGTCCTACTCTATTTTCAATACAAATCTTTTTCACTTACAAACTGCTCTGACCACTGTTTTTATTCACTACCATAATGTGTTATTATCCAGATTAAATGTATGTATGATATGCAACACAAAAACGCTGTGTGTATATATAGTACCAGTCAAAAGTTTGGAAATACCTGCTTAAACCAGTTTTTTATTATTACAAATGCTTTAAACTGTATAAACGTGTATATAAACACTTCATATTTCATATGATATGTGTACTTATATAAGCAGATAATCATAAGTGAAGTGCATTCAAAGGTTTAAAAAAACATTTGGTACTGCATGTGCATTTACATAGGATTAGATGCCATGCGTTTTTAAATATGGTGGGTGGTCTATTTTTTTTTATATGAAAGATTCTACAGGTCCTGGAGTATCTGTTAAGATAGATGTCATCATGAACACCAGTACGTACCAATATATTTAAATAAAACAATACACCACCCCTCTCCCAATTAGCTTTCCATTTTCATTTCAAAATTAAACGTTTGAATGCAATTCACTTATGATTATTTGCATATATAAGTACACATATATAATTAAATAGAAAGTGTCTATAGACAAGTTTATAGTTTAAAGCATTTTTTATCATGAAAAATTTCTTTTTTTAAAGAGTTTGGTGGGTAGAATTTTTCATCTACCAGACATTTGGCTGGTGAGCTAAAAAGTTAATTTCGGACCCTGCCGACAACACAGTAAACATGTTTGTTGCTGCGCAGCTGGGGAACTTTCTACATATGAGGTGTTACGCACACACCCTCAACCTCGCCTGCCAGCGAGCCTTGAAGTTGCCCTCAGTAGCCCGACTGATCGGTAGAGTCAGGCGCATCACTAGCTTCTTTCATCGCAGCACCACCACGATTCATGCCCTGGAACAGAAGCAGACCCTGCTAGGTAAGCCATGAAGGCTTTTAATTGTTTTATGTACACCAGTGTTTATTAATCACGGTGCCATCATTTTGCGCTTGGGGTGCATTTAATGGGTTACTGTAGTCAACT
>OMOT01080808.1:0-26302 GCA_900312575.1 Acanthochaenus luetkenii
GCTGGTATCGCCCCAGCAGAGATCAGACGGGAAGGAGCCATGCTGGCCCTTGCTCGGAAGGCACAGATGAGTGAATCCCACCTCCTTCACAAGACCATCACGGAGAGACCGCAGCGCAAGCGCCTCAAGTCCCGGCGTCCCTTTGCGATACAGGCCCAGGAATTGCTCAGTACAACACCAGCTGACATCAGCAAGGCGTCCTGGGTCAAGGCAAGGTGGAGGGAACAGTGGAAAGCAGCAGAACCATCCAGACTTCACAACTACATCGAGGACCCCACAGATGTCCCTGGCCAGCACCTGCCTCGTAAGCAGTGGACAACCCTCAACCGCCTGAGGACAGGTGTGGGACGCTTCGGTGAAGCAATGCAACGGTGGGGCCTCACGGACAGTGCCCACTGTGAATGTGGAGACCCCCTACAGACTGTGGAACACATTATGACCAGCTGCCCGAAACACCGCCCACCACATGGCGACCTTGGCCTGATGAACCTGGATGACGAGACGCTGGACTGGCTTGCTGCAACGGAACTGAGGATCTGATGACATACGCAAGAAGAAGAAGAAGTGAAGTGCATGCCTACAGGGCTTTGAAGTTATGAAACGCAAGAAATGTCTGTTTTCAGCTCCACAGAAGCTTTGAAATGTGCATCAAGGACAATGTATTGTATTTAACAGCGAGAGCCAAGCACCAACTGTAAATCATGCTTACATTTCACAATAGTCATAGGCTGTTAGTGAAACAAATATTAATCTTAAGCAAACGGCACATCCAGATGGTCAGCAACAAATACCAGTAAGTAACTCATGTTTTAGGCCTAATTACGAAAATACCTAAAGTCGTTGGGATTAAGTGCTGACTAAATCAAAGTAATTTGAGATGGGATAATCAGACCATTTCTTATGCAACTCTCGAACGGGGTAGGCGTGCAGGCCTAATCTGATATGGTACACTTGTCTGCAGCTGGCCCGCCGGCACCTACAGGCATTCGAAACAAACACACCCGTCGCACATATGGGTCGTTGCATTCTGGGAGAAGCAGGAAGGATGAGAACGATCAGGAACTCAGATCTACTCGTAGATATATACAGGTTGAGCGACTTCCCTGTGTGCTCATTAGAAAGCGGCACCCGAGTGCTTTGGGACATGTAGCGGGACACGTCACGTAGCGGGACTCCATCACTCAGACACAAACCGGGATAAAGATGGCGAACGGTGAGTTCGAGCTCATTTAGCACAGCGAAATGGAGCTAGCATGATCGGCTAACGTTGGCTAGCTGTCGAAATATCTATGTAGAGGAAAATGTCCCGCACGTACACATATAACAGACACAACTGAACCGAAATGTAGAGCTCTTCGCGTCAGTTGCAGTGTTGCTTTACGTTTGCAAGTAGGGGTAATACTTCCATGTTATGTTCAGCCGCCATTCGCCATGGCTGTAACAGCAGCGTCTCTGCCGTCACGCTGTCCCGCTGCTGTCCTTTCAGAGCCCGCGAGTGTGGTCTTCAAAATCTACTGCCTGTCAGTCATGACCGTGGTGGCAGCGACTTACACGGTGGCCTTGAGATACACAAGAACCATTTCATCGGGAGATTTGTACTTCTCCACCACCGCAGTGTGCGTCACGGAGGTCGTCAAGCTAGTACTGAGTCTGGGGATGCTGGCAAAGTAAGTATCTCCCACCAGCACCGCGGTTTCCGGCAGAGTTCTCCCTGAACTAGGCTGTACACATGGTTTCATAGTCATTTATCCAAGTGTCGAGTCTGTGTGTGGTTAGTTGTTTTTAAACCAGAGGGAGGGATGGAGATTTGGAGCACCATACTGTGTGATGGTGTTCATACAACCAGTGAGAGCACTGGTCACTGTGCGATATGGACAAAATATTCTATCATGATATGGGTAATTTCATATCACGATAACGATATATATCACGATATAGTACGTTTTCTGTCAATTTGATCAAGAAGTTGTCTATACAAAATAACCACACGCCTGTAGGGCTGGGTATCGCCACTGATTTTCCAGATTTATTCGGTTAAGGATATTTAAGTTACAATACCAATTTTGCTTGGATATGAAAGAGATTCTCAGAGAACTAATGCTGTAAATTGTACAAGGAACCTTCTAACCTGGTGCATTATTAAAATATTAATGTTTGCATTAAGAATTGACCTCAAAGCAGTTACATGAAGGTACTTTTTATTTAACATGACCAACACACTACAGCAGTGTATCGGATGATAAACAACCAAAAGAGACAAACAACCATATTAATTAAGTAAAATTAAACCAACAATCAGAAATTGAAAAAGGCTCTGAATTGCCTTTGAAAATATTGCAAGAAATCAGTTTCTTTGTGTGGAACATGTTAAAAAAACAGTCTTGTATAAAACCTCTGGACATTGTCAACTGTAAAGTCCATGAAACTAAAGCCCCTTCATGCTTTCTCACTTGTTGGAGATTGTAAGGCTTCAACACACCTGGGAACTGGGAGTTTTATAACGCTCGAATGACGCAACCACATTTTGGATAAAAAATAACTTTGAAAACTGTTATTTAACAGACAGAAAAATGCAACAGAGTTCCATTCTGTGTCACGCTGCTCCGTGTGTGTTTGTTATTCCAGTCCACGTGTAGAGAACGTAAAGTGGGGTCGGGAATGATGTAAAATACAGCCGTAAAGCAGTTCTTCTGTAAAGCTGCTTTTTTTTTGTGTGGCAATGGCGATAGAAACGATGGAGGAAAATATCTACCGATAGACATTTTTCTATCGTCCCACGATGTATATCGTCATATCGAACAGCCCTATTCACTGGTCAGGCCAGGTGAAGATACCAACTACTGTCAGATACGCTTCCAGTCTTAGGAAGGAGCCAGTTTGGTTGCTCTGGCTCTTCTGGGCTTTGGGGTTTAGAAGTAGCCGTTAGAAAGAAATAGATCAATAGCGAATCAACAATTTCTATTGGAGTGAATGGAGTAACCCGTCTGTGTTTATGTCTTCTTCCAGAGAAACGGGTAGCCCCAGTAGGCTGAAGCACTCGATAGTGGAACATGTGCTTCAGAGTCCTAAAGAACTGCTGAAGCTGAGCGTTCCTTCTGTAGTTTATGCTGTTCAGAATAACATGGCCTTTCTTGCCCTGAGCAACCTTGACGCAGCTGTATATCAGGTATGAACCTACTGCCTTTCTAACAAATGGGAGTTGACCTTATCCAGTACAGCCCCAGAGTGTGGACTTAGACTAGAGCCTGCGAAGTATCACTAGATACGTGTCATGAAGGTTTAAGCTTGCAGCCAGCTTTGTTCCTTTCTTTCAGTGAAGAATGCCAACAAAAAAACATTAGGTAGACTGAAGGACAAATGTAGGGACACGTTTCCCAGTGTCCATCAGTATTTATTTATTTAACAGGGACAGCGGATGGCTACTAACTGCCCCAGAATTAGCTAAATAGCTCAATTTAAATTGGGTGGGTGATACAAGGCAGGCATGTTTACAAGTAGAAACATTAAAAAATATATAATTTACACTATATTATGTCATACAAGTCATATAAACTGCTTGATTTCATGAAGTGGCTAATGGTCATTTGATTGGTTTGATTTCAGCCATTGTGATTGAAAACTGGTGAAAGTTAGATTTTGTCTGGGTGTGGAATTCCATGAGTTTGTGTGTCTAATGGAGAAAGCTATAAAAGTCATAATTTGGACAACCTGAGACTTGACTTCAGTTTCCCTGCGTAGGTGACCTATCAGCTGAAGATCCCATGCACAGCCTTGTGTACGGTCTTCATGTTGAACCGCTCGCTCAGCCGGCTGCAGTGGTTCTCTGTCTTCATGCTCTGTGGCGGCGTCACCCTCGTCCAGTGGAAGCCTGCAGAAGCCACTAAAGTCCAGGTAGGGATGCAATGTGTTAAAATGTCAAAAGCATCCGGGTGGCTCAGTCAACTTGAATGCGTGTCACAGTAACGTGGCTTTAACTCCGGCTCAAGATTTTAGTTTCCTGTGTCTACTTAAGCTACAGCCAATATTGACATTTGTCTGGTAGCTAGCGCTAATTTTCATCCCTTGTTCTGATTGTTACGGCCACAAACCGCTGTCTTTTCAGATTGAGCAAAACCCTTTTCTTGGGTTCATGGCTGTTGCTGTTGCTGTCCTCTGCTCTGGATTTGCAGGTAATTATCAGTGTTATCAGAACTTCTTTGGAAATGATTGGTAACAAATTCCCCTCTTTGCCCAATATAGAGGGACCTACAATACATACTTAATCGTGGGGCTTTCAGATCACAAGCACGAGCATGAAATACCCCTAAGATCTTTTGTTCCTCCGGTCTGGTCAAGGTGTGTACTTTGAGAAGGTCCTGAAGAGCTCCGACACATCGCTCTGGGTGAGGAACATCCAGATGTACCTGTCTGGCATTGTGGTCACCCTGGTTGGCGTTTACGTGACTGATGGTGACAAGGTCCTCGAGAAAGGCTTCTTCTTTGGTTATACATACTGGGTGTGCTTTGTAGTCTGTAAGTAAAGTGAAACCTGCGGATGCTCACGTTTTTTATTATCCCCCCCCCAAATTTGTTTTGTGTGTACATTGATATTGTGTTTTTGTGCTCTGCAAGTCCTGGCCAGTGTGGGTGGTCTGTACACATCAGTGGTGGTGAAGTACACAGACAACATCATGAAGGGTTTCTCTGCCGCGGCCGCCATCGTTGTCTCAACCGTGGCATCTGTCATGTTGTTTGGACTACAGATAAGTATGTCAGTTTTTCACAACCACGTTCTCAATACTCACCAACTGCTGGAAACAAAGATTGCAGTTAGATGCTGTGGTCCCATTGGCTCATCAGGCTGGGGTGCATGCTATGTGCTTGTGGTTTTGTGGGTTTGGGTATGGCCCATGACCTTTCTTGTCTTAACTGTTGGTAGCTTTCATTGATTGATGCATTATTTGCAGAAACATGTGACCAGATTTTACCCATAGAAACAGTGTAGCCAAAATAAAATTAGGTGTCTTCTGCACCTAACAAGAAAATGTTTTGATGTTACTTGCTCATTATTTCAAAACAGATGACGGCATCCTCAGAATCTTTATTATTTCACAAAGGTCTTCAGTTGGCTAAAGATGTGAGTAATGTTTTTTTTCCAAATGGTGTAAATGTCTCATTTTGCATTTCTCTTCCTGTCTTGCAGCGGCCACCTTTGCCTCTGGAGCCATGCTGGTGTGTGTTTCCATCTACCTATATGGACTTCCAAAGCAAGACACATCCAAGCTGACCAAACAAGACACAGACAAGGAATCCAGACAGAAACTGATCACTGTGTGAGTCTTTAACCTGTACAAGAAAAGCTCATTTCACTGGAGGGTTGGGCCGCCCTATGTGGACCTAAAGGAGGGACTTTGGAGCGACACGCCTGTGTTCCACTTTAATGTAGGTAATCTCTGACTAACCTGGCCCTATTAACTAACTGCTCATAAACTTTGCAAATCATTCTAAGCAATCATAAAAATCTAGTAACTGCTCTTCAGCCATGCTGGAGCATTAAGTAAAGACTTGGCTACACAAATGTTGATGCCTCCATGTGTATGCTGTAATGTAGAGGACACAGAAATATCACTCGGACTGCTTATCATGGAAGTCTTCAACCAGTCTCTATAGTCTGTTTTGAATTGTGCACAGTGAGTGTCTTATTATTCCCATATCACATAGCACTGAATGTGTCTGGCTCACAGGAACTCCAGTGAAAGAGGGATGACAACAGACTGCATGTCTAGTTCTATGTTTATAGTAGCGTTTCTTGATTCTGTGATTATCATTGTTTATAATGTCTGTAATACAATTACTTTTTGAAGGTAATTTGAAAGCTTTTATTAAAAGCTAAAATCAATGGAAATGTGTTAAAAGCTACACAGTTGCTATGTCTGAATTCTGTTCAGAACATACATAATCCTAACAGAGTACTAACTGTAATGTTCAGAACGTGAAAACGTTCAATGTACAATATTACCATTTCAACTACATACAATACAAATTGAAGCAAAAAGAATGAGCATCACATTGTTGTTGTAAGTGATTGGTTAATGTCATCCTCAAGTCATGTTGCACAGCATTGTGGGTATTTTAGACATCTACTCAGTCAATCATTTTATCACATTGAGCGTGAATATCAGTGTTTTGCTGTCTCTTCAATTGTTCATTATGAACAACACTTATTTCAATATCATTTTCTTTATGTTATCTGGATGAACAGTTGCACCAGTTGAACTTTTATGTTACAATCTGACAGCCTTCCTTGGTGGACTGGTCAATATTTATGTCAGCCATACTTCAACAATGAACATGCAAAGAGATGAGCAACAGACTTCAAATTGTTGACAATACTAAAGCAAAACATATTTACCTTGATGCCAAGTTTTCTCATTCCCATCTAAATGGAAATAACCACTGAGAGGGACTGAGTTCAATCAAGGGAGATGTTTGTGTTTTTAAAATATTAAGGCTCTTTATTTACATCACAAATTAACTAGCAGTATGGCATCAACAGCCTTGAAATTACATTGTTCAAGTAATACTAGACTGATAGGTTTCACATTTTTTCAACTGGTGTGATGCCCAGGATCCTCATCCCATTGGCCAGGACTGAGCAGGCTCCGCTGAACAGTCGTAACCTTGCCTGTTGATGTTCAACAAATTGTTATGAAACTTAAACAAAATCTTTAGAGTAATATTTAACTTTTGCAGATGAGCATTTTCATTTTTTTAAAATCCAACAGTTTCAAATTCAACCTCTGACGTTAGCAGGCTCCGGGAATCTGAAATTACCACCAGTGCTCAGGCTTTTTTCTATTATCAGTAAATTAAGACGCTGATTTTCCGTACTTTGTCAAAATATGATGCAGAGGACAGGAAAACATGTATTATATATGTTACATTACCACAGTGACATTTTCAAGATGAAAGCAAGGCGGAAACATTACTAGTGACACTTAGCAGCCAATATTATTTGTTGACAGTTTACTCATACAGAGGTATGTATGCTAAAAATAAAAACCAGTGGAATATCACTTTACATTGTGCAAATGTGTAAAAGGTGCAACATTTAGCATTTAAAAAAAATCCATATAGTATATCAATGTCCAATTTATTGTGATAACATTGGTGTAATAACTAAACAAATGAGACCATGGTCAAGACGATTGGTAGCCTCTATCATGCCAGTGGTATTGTTAGTGCTAGTGTTTCTCAAAATCAAGACCACATTTCCTATAAACCCTGTTGCTTTCTGTCACAAAGAGGATGTTGCTACTTGTCCCCCCTCCCTCTCCCTCATGTCGCTCAGTGTGTTGGTTTTGTCTTTCCTGAGGGGAATAAACATGTTGGAAGTGATTTTTCCAATCTGCCTTTCACTCCTTCCACCATCTGCGATTGCCAGAAACTGAAAGCGTTAGCTCTATTTGTACTAGAAGAACGGCATCCTCTTCCTGTTTTGCAATCCCAGCAGACTTCCCTCCAAATCTGCTCCGGTGTCACACAATGTAAAATGTAGTGTGGCGGATGGCAATCTTCTCTGTGATGGTCTTGTTTGTTTACCGTGATTATACTAATTAATGCTGTAATGATTTATTGATGTTAAAAAGATACACGTAGCGCCTTACATTTTGTTGTGGTGCATTTGAAAGGAAAATGTTATAGCTAAGTTGACAGTAGAAATATATAGACAGTTTCCTCATTACCTGTGCTATATTCTGAGGGCTTCCTTTCACCGGCAGCTCCCTGTGTGCTGATGCAACCAGGTGGCTGAAACAAGAGTGGAAACATTGAGTTTAAACGCACTATTATTTTAGAAATACCATATACAGCATAACTTAAACAAACATTGGGCTGCAAACATCTGTGACTAGCCACACGGACCCAACATCCTGTTCCTTACCACAGCTTCATTAAAAAGTTGACAAGATGTTTAGGTTGCAGATCCTGGGCAGACTGGTATAACACCTCGTCGTAGCTATAAACACAGATCAGGACATGTGATTTGTGAGATACGGAGCAAAATAATTCAATATAAAACTAGCACTGCCCACATTTGAATAGATTGTATTAGATTAGATTAAATGGATACTTGTCTTACCGAAGGAGGTGCTGCAGAATGGTGATACTTCTCTTCTCAAGTAGAAGTGATGGATCTAATGTACCTGCCTCTACGTCGCCATTCTTCCGTATCAAACTGCAATAACATCACAGTTCTGGTATGAATGACTGACTTCATTAGACAGCATCTTACTGGTTCACTTTATTAGGCAAGTCAATACTTTTCCCAGCTATAACTTGAGGTATACAACTTAAGACTGTTATGGTTATAAGACAAGTGTCTGTCGACAGTGTCTGATGACAAAATGATGCCAAAAAGACAAAAGTATGTGTTGTCCGACAGTGTCTTGTACCTGTCGAAATTTGTAAGGTCGCAGACGTCATTGTCTTACATTTTCATTGGCTGGCTGGATCAATATATGGTGTGATCCGAGGTAGGTCATCAAAACGATTTGTGGACAGACGAAAATATTGAAAGTGCTGCTGCTCATCCATGTCTCACATCTGTAACTAGGAGGTATTCGACTATCTTTTTCTCCTGTATTCTCATCCACATTAAAATTAAAATGTATCACAGTATCCAGCAGCCATCTTCTCAAAACACAAACCATCCAGAAGAGTCCAGCTTTACCGTGGAGATGACCGTTGACAGCTCGTGCCACAGACGTCTCCTGATACTTCGTTTGAGCATAAATGCCTGAGTCGTCTGACACTTTAAATAAGCCACCTGTCAACACTTCATCTTATAACCATAAAACAGCCTTTACTCTCTTGAAAGAGGCTTGTCATTTTTTGCAATGTAATGTGTGGCACACTCGTGGGTGTAAGGAGTGTCCGTGTGGCCGGAAATAACAAAGTCAATGTCCCCACAGCAATTTACCAGAATCTGCACTTTATTTACTGCTACGGGGAGTAAAAGGGTTAGTCTCTGATAGGCAATGTCACTCGTGGGATAGTCGTCGTCCAGTCCAGGGGTCAAGGCAGTTGAAGGTTTGTCAGACAGGCGGTGGTCAAGCACAAGGATGGTTTTCAGACGGGCAGGGATATAGCACACAGCAGGGTCCTCGGTCCGGTCGGTCACTCTCCAGGCAATACTCTCACGCTTTCTCTCCTACATCTCCCATGGGTCACACACCCCTCCCTCTGTTCCCTCTCCCCTTTTAAACCCTCCCGCTCTCCTTCCCCATTGGCCCTGCCCGATCCTCCTAATGGGCTCCGCTGCCTCGCATCTGCTGCTGATTGGGGCGGGCGTCCGTATATGGGCTTTAGCATCCACGTGGGGAACGGCACGTACCGCCCCTCTCACCTCCCCCCTTCTAAACTCCCTCAGTCTGCCACAAATGGAACATAATGTTATGAGAACTTGTTTTGCACTGTTATGAGAACTACTGTATGTGTTGAGAATGGATAAGCCTGTGCTTGGGATTCACAGGGCACAGGCCGGCTAGGGTGCAGACAGATAATATAACAATGCGTCATTCATTTCACACTGAAATGTATTATATCTACTGTTGAAACTGTGGTTCGATGAGACATTTCAGCCATCTCTCTGAAGTGAGAGACTGGTCTCCATGCTTACAAGCATTAATAAACTAGACTTGACAAGAGTGATTGTGTCTTCAAACTTTACAGATTTATTCTAGTTGTTACTAGACACATTTAGAACCGTGCAGTGGAGAATTTCCAAGACAATAGCTTTGACTAATTTGTGTATTTTACTACTATATATTATAATGGGTAGTGTTTGGAGGGTATTTGTGCCTAATACATACCCAATATACTGTATGAGTACATTAATATCTTGTTTTCATGTTTTTATATCCTGAGAAGACAAATGGTTGACATGAAATAAATCAGTGGTTTTCAACCATGACCCAAGAGTATGGGGGGTGTCTTTCCAACCAAACACTAAATCAGCTGATTTCACTGATTGCACCTTCAGCCAGAGTTGGGGGAACTTGTAAGTGAAATGAGCTGGTGTAGTGTTTGGCTGGAATGAAACCCTGCAGACTCTTGGGTCACTGGCACATGATTGAGAACTACTACAATCCTAAAGTATTAAAGAAGGGTAAAATAATTACTGTATTGTGATTCTGATGGAGAAATCTGATAAGTTAACTGTAAATATAGGAGTGGCAAAAGGTAAATTTTTGGGGCCATTGCTTTTTACCATTTATGTAAATGAGTTATGTGAACATATTGATGATGCAAGTGTCAATTTATATGCGGATGACACCATAATCTATTGCTCTGCTCACCATCTGAGGCTTTATTTAAATTACAAAAAGCGTTCAATACCATTCTAAATAATCTAATTCTTAATGCAGATAAAATTGATGTTTTTTTCTAAATCCAATATCCAGTGTTCTATGCCTCAAATCACTACAATACAAAACAAGGTGATAGAGGTGGTGTCATCTTACAAGTATCTAGGTTTCCACCTTGATGAACGATTGTCTTTTAAACTTCATATTCAATAACTAGCAAAAAAACGTAAACTAAAATGTTTACTTCAGGAACAAGGCTTGTTTCGGCTTTCAAGCAAAGAAGCGGCTTGTGGCTGCTACTTTTTTGACTATATTGGATTATGGTGATATTTTACATATGAATGCCCTAAAATCACATCTTTGTGCTTTGGACACAATATATCATGCTGCTTTACGATTTGTGACAAACAGCTCATCCCTCACACTAGGGCTGTGCGATATGGACAAAATCTTCTATCACGATATGGATAATTTCATATCACGATAACGATATATATCACGGTATAGTATGTTTTCTGTAAATGTGATGAATTTGTACCACACGCCTCTAGGGCTGAGTATCGCCACTGATTTCCCAAATGTATTTGATTCAATATCTATTTGGTTAGGGATATTTCAGTTACAATACCAATTTTGCTTGGATATGAAAGAGATTCTCAGATAACTAATGTTGTAAGTTGTACAAGGAATCCTCTAGGCTGGTGTGTTTACATATTCTTGTTTACATTAAGAATTGACCCCAAAGCAGTTACATTAATGTACTTTTTATTTAACATGACCAACACACTACAACAGTGTATCAAAAGAGAAACGACCAAAAGAGACAAACAACCATATATTAATTAATAAGTAAAAGTAAACCAACAATCAGAAAAGGTTCTGAATTGCCTTTGATAGCAAGAAATCAGTTTTGTTTTTTTGGAACATGTTAAACGGTCTTGTCAAACCTCTGGACATTGTAAACTGTTAAGTCCATGAAACTAAAACCCCTTCATGATGCTATCTCACTTCTTGGAGATTGTAATGCTGCCTTCATGACACCTGGGGAGTTTTCCACCTCGTGAAACTGACGCTTGAGTGACGCATTATGGATTAAAAATAACTTTGAAATTGATACTTTTCAAAGGGCATAGATGTCAAATGAGTAGTATGTGAGTATCGAAGTATCGATACCAGTTTCGATCAGCCCTAGTGGATAGTCCTTTTCTAAGTTAGCCGCATCATCAGCAGATGGTTACTGTAAAATGATGACGGAGACCAAGCGGTCCTGATTACATACAGAGCCACGCTCGTGATAAGAGCTGATGGTCTATCGCATAAAATGTTTTTCTGGTTGTAAATCTGTGGAATAATTAGCGCGACTGGAAAGAGTTTTGTTCTGTCACGCTGCTCCGGGTGCGTTTGTTATTCCAGTCCACATGTAGAGAACGTAAAGCGGGGTCGGGAATGACGTAAAATACTGTCGTAAAGCAGTTCTGCTGCTTTTTTTGTGGCAATTGAAATGAAAATATCTACGATAAGACATTTTTCTATCGCCGCACGATATATATCGTCATATCGAACAGCCCTACCTCACACATCATTGTGTACTTTACTGTATTGAATTGGCAGGTCAGTCATCCCTGGACATAAAGACAGTCACATTGGTATTTATTTGTATACAAATATCTTGGGACAGCTACCAACTTACGCACTTTACTTGTTCAACCTAGAGGTGGACATTACAATCTGAGATCATTATGTCCCAACTTAGAACAAAATTTGGGAAACATGCTTTCAGCTATGGCTGCTCCATATTACAAAAATATTTGAAGCTAGATTCCCTCATTAGAATTGACAATTTCAAAGAACAAATTGGACACCTGCTTGCTGGAGTGCTCATGTTTTTAATTATGTTATTTATAATTGAAATTTTAAGACATTTGCTCTTTTACTGTGTACTCTTACTGTCTTGTTTTCATTTGTGTTTGTTTTTAATGTCGTTTTATATGTGACATTATCTGTATGTTGCCTTCTTGGCCAGGGCCCACTTGAAAAAGAGTCTCAATGTGATTACCCTGGTTAAGGATTTAAAAAATAAAAATTCTTAAACCTCAACCTCTTATGGCATCTGACTATACACAAATGTATTACACATAATTTAAAGATGACTAACATTATCTCAAATATAAACGGATCTTCTTTGGAATTAGGTGAGAAGTTCATATAAAATCAACAAACTGGCAATGTGACTACAAAACTGTACTAGAATTCCTATTTCATTATATATTCAGTGTTTCCAGCAGTTGACTACCAACCTGCAGAGGCGAGCATGTGTGTACTGCAGGAACACGCCTGTGTCACCCTGAGCCTGTAGCATCCTGTCCCACTCAAACTTATAATCTGAATGCAGGGGACCTTTGAAGTCCTGAAACGAAAAACGAGACATGATTACAGAGCTCTTTCAATTGGAAAACAGGATAATATTTTTCCCCACCAGGTCATACACACATACCAGGAAATGAAACAAAGCCAGACTGAAGAGTAGTGTGGCAGGTAAGGCTTATAATTTCCATTCTGTTGTATTAACTCACTTGAACTATTAGTGCACTGATTCCCACTTTCTCAGCCGTGTCCTCTGGGTTATCCATTTCCTTTGTTGCTGTGGGCGTAATTTAGAGAGAGTGCGCGTCGGTACAACTGTCCCAATACAAGCCGATTAATCTCAGGACCATCATGAACATTATGACAATTCACACTTTCTCCATATTAACCACATTGTTAATGATTTGACATCCCTACTTAAAGCTGCTACATGTAGCATTTTTAAATATCAATATCAATCACATTAACTGATACCGTGGTATAATTACTGTAAACAATATCCTTTTGTGCTGTAAAGCATTTTTGTAGATTTCCCACACAATGTAAACAGCAGTGTAATTATAGTAATATCTAAAACTGAATATGGTAATGATTAGTGATGTTAAAATGCTACACAGGGCGTCCTGGTGGCTCAGTGGTCTAAGGCGCATACCACATTAACACAACATCCTGGGTTTGAGTCATGCCCGGGACTTTTGTCGCATGCCACCCCCCCCGCTCCCATTTTTCTTGTCTCTTTATACTGACTGTCCAATAAAACAGAAATACCAAACAATCTTAAAAATTTAAAGTGCTGCACATAGCACCTTTTTAAAACAATATTGTCCATTTCATGTGACACAATGTTTGGCCCATGCATTGCAGCCCAAGCAGTTGCCTCTGCATTAAAACACTTGATTACATCGGAAAGTCTTATTACTAGGAAACATGCACATAAACTTTTGACCCTGGATCTCATTTCCTTCCTGTTGCCGACAACATTGCTCATCTGCTTTGCCCAATAACCGCCTAGTGTGTTAGAGCCTTTACTCTTTGACTGGCTCATGTTGTGCAGCATCCTGGCCCGGGCCTCGTCCAGCACGTCCTCCAGAAACACCACCTCACCACTCCTGGTCTTCATGCCCTGCACCAGGCCGAAGGACACGTGCTGGCAGCTGCAACAGCAGACACATGAGAATAGAGGCATGTCATAAGAGTACAAATGAAGAGTGAAGTTCCTAATTAAAATGGCTTTGTCAGTGTTGGGGGCCACTGCTTTCATATATTATTACTACATCAGTTAGTTTACTGACACTATTTTTGAGTTGGCTTACATTCACAAAGACACTGATGTTGCTCTTGCCAGCAAGGCATGTTTTTCATTACTTTTAATCAGACTAGAGCAGTGTCTCCCATCCCAGTCCTCAAGTTCCCCCTGCCCTGCAAATTTTTGTTCCAGCTCTACTCTTGCACACCTGATCCAATTAAGGGCTACACACTTTCATGCCTGCCCTGTTCAGGTAGATGAGTCTCTACTGCTCAACCAATCAGCGTTAGCCCTTCAATTGGATCGGGGGTGCAAGAGTAAAGATGGAACGAAAACTTGCAGGACAGGTGGTATTGAGGACTGGGTTGGGAACCACTGGACTAGAGCACACATTTCATTTATCCTTTAACCTTAATTTAATACAATTTAAATCTGCATTTCCATGAGGTTGTGATTAGTAACTTGCCAAAGAAGTAAGTTTTAAAGTAATGTCATTATTTAGTCACTCATTATATAATTATAACAGTTACATATGAAGTTACTCCCAGACCTGTGTGTGTGTGTACATGTGTTTTCTAGCTACCTCTCAGCCCAAGAATGTCCCATAGCCAACAGGATCTGGAACAACTGGTGGAAGTGATTCTCTTGACTTTTATCTGTCTTGAATTTAAACAAAAAATAAAAACTGCAGTCAACCGCATTACAAAATGCAACAATAAAAATCTGGTTTGAGAAAATAGGATAAGAATTCAAGAAAGGTCAACTGACATTAGTTTTACATTACAAGCCACAAAGACAGAACATTTGAAGGTAACTTTAATTTCCTTCCATTATTATCACTAAACTTGAATTTTCTGTGTTCTCGGGTAACTACTTCTACACTCACATTGATACACAAGTCTCAAGGGGAACAGGCTAGCAGGGTTCACAGGCATCCCTCATCAAACCATGGATTTGTAGATTGTGGGTCAACAAAAAACAAATATCTATATTGTATTTTCATTTTTGACATCACACTGATGTTTGACATTCAGCTGTCTGCTGTCAAATGCAAAACTAAGAATGAATAACAAAGTCAAAGACCTGGATGACCTGTTGGCAACTAGAACAGCATGCACACAGAATACCACAATGTTGAAGATAATTAAAGGTCTACCATTTAAACTCCACTATATAATTATGACTGCATTCAAATGTGCCATTTACAACTCTTAGGATTGTAGCTGACATTCTGGATGCATGTGTTTTGTATATCTGGAAGTTGCCCAACTGTTCCATCATGGCTGTAAACCAAAACAATTAAATCATTAAAAAGGTAACTGCGGGGAACTGGAGTACACCAGTATCCTTACCACATAAATCATCTCATTAAACTGGTACTTTTCTTTTCGGTCTATGGCTGCAGCAATATCTCTGAAATACACAAATACAAAATAAGCCATTACTGCCACTTCCTCAAAAGCTCATGCATTATTCATCTGGTGATTTGGCCTTGATGTTCCATAAATAAAACAAAATCAGAACATCTATCAACATCTGTAACTGAAGCTCCAGTGTCTTCCTTGCCTGCCTGCCTGTTTTTAAGACGACCACGGTTAGGCTTCCTTAACATTTTCACCAGTAAAATTCCACTACTCTTCCATGACTTTTACATGACATAACACCATTAACATAAACTACCATTGCTACTACTACTTCTGACCTGGTGATATAGAGAGATGTGCCGTCACTGCGGAGTACTGTAGAGAGGCTGGTCATGTCTCCAGCAGGGGAGAGATCCACAACACCAGTTCCCTTCCTGTCAACACATCAATCTCCATGAAATAACAGCCCAGGGTTGGGGCTGATCCAATCAAATATAATTGTATATCAATCTCAACTGCAATGACAGAGCATTCATTCAATTATTTCTGCATAGTGAGAGTGTGTCCATATAGAGGTTTTCATAGAAAAAACATTGAATAATTCTCATTTTATAACCGTATATATATGTTTACACTAAATACAGGATTCCCAACCAGTTTAAATTTTTAAATGCTATACTTTCAATGTATTGCTCATTGTTTAACAACTTTGACTATAGGCTAACAATATTAAATTGTCATCATCTACTCATCCTCATGCCAGTTGAAACACGTATAGTGTTAGGTCACCCAAACACTTCGTAGAGACGCGGATTCAATGGAGGAGTTGACATCCAGGCCAAGAGCAATTAGCCACAGTCATGTCATGCAGTGGTAGTTTGTGAAAAGTCACAGATGCTCACGCAGTCTTACAGGCTTCTCTCTGTTGAAGCATCCAGGAAGCGCACACAAAAAACTATTCTCAAAATATTGGCGCTAGGGACAGAAGCTACAACAGCAGGTAATAGACCAAAGACCGAAAAGGTTAACCAAGTGAAACACTTTGAGCAGTTTGTGTTAGGGCTGTGCGATATGGACAACATCTTCAATCACAATATGGTTAATTTCATATCACGATAATATAAAATCACGTTATAGTACGTTTTCTGTGCTGGGTATCGCCACTGATTTCCTGAATCGATCGATTCCGATTCACTAGGTCCCAAATCGATTCGATTCAATATCTAGTCGGTTAGCGATGTTTCAGCTACAATACCAATTTTGCTTGGATATGAAAAAGATTCTCAGAAGTAATGCTGTAACTCAGAGTAGAGCCGCTGCTCCTTTGTGTCGAAAGGAGCCTGTTGAGCTGGTTCAGGCATCTTGTAAGGATGCCACCTGGTCGCCTCCCTAGGGAGCTTTTCCAGGCACGTCCAGCTGTAGAAAATGTAAAGCGGGGGTCGGAAATGATGTAAAATACGTCCGTAAAGCAATTCTGCCGCCATATTTTGCGGCAATGGCAATTGAAAAGACAGAGGAAAATATCTACAGATACATTTTTCTATCATCCAATGATATACTGTATATATATATATAATCATATCGAACAGCCCTAGTTTGTGTGACATAGACCTCTACGTAGCAGTTTACATTGCGCGTTCTCGTCGAGTAGAGCGTGAAATTGCGAAGTCTGGGTGTGAGCAAGCGTGATTTTTTTTTTGAAGACAATGGCTGTAGTGAAGATTTGCGCTAAATGGTGTAAATAGAGGTCTTTTCCACACAGTGTAATCGTTTGGTTCAGAAGACGTGGATTATGCTGCATGAGCTGTATGAGGTTATTTTATTTGTATTGGTGCTCCCAACTTCAAGTTAGGAGCACCAGCCAAAAATTAGGAGCACCCACCAAAATGTAAGGAGCACCAACAACATATGTAAAAAAATAAAATATATATACCGTATATAAAAAACGACAACATAGCAGTATGGCTTACAAGTAACAAAAAACAGTGAAAGTAGCCTTCAAAACGTATGATAGGCCACAACTGGGGCTTTACGCAATATCCTGGGTCCAGGATTTAAAACTTGGTCTCCTGGCTCTCTGTCCCTCTTCCATCCATCTCTTCACTGAGACCGCAGCATCCAACGTCTCCAGAGGAGGATCCTCTACACTGATTCAAATCTTTAATGCAGTTTAATGCAGATCTGATGTCCGACTTGATGCACTTCAGTGTGGAGAACCCCGTCTCACACTGCGCCGAGGACACAGGCAGGACCAACATGATCCTTACTAGATGAAGGATGTTCTGAAGCTAAGATAATTTAAATATTATCAGGGTAGAAGTTTTCAATGGCAGCATAACAATACAGCCATTTCTTAATGAAATACAATCCAACTGTTGCTTGTTGGTTTTTATATGGTTGGACTTTTAACCCAGAAACATTCAGAAGAAGATACTTTGATTAATCATTTCCATGTTGTATCTTTCCAGTACAGCCTGAAAACGGTCCAACAAGAAGTGGACCTCCACAGCTCCATAACATGCTATTGACTTACAACTCCGTTTTACATGGGTTACAATATAATACTATATTAATAAAACAATCAGCATTACAATAACAATTAAAATAGAAAACCAACATACATGTACAGTAAGAAACGCTGAATAACTGTGGTATTACAAGTAAACTGAATCACTGATGAACGACATGTACCGAGCTGACGAAACTGGAGCAGCGTTTCGCTCGCGAATGTTATCGGTGTTGAATAACTGTCTGACCAATCGAGCCTGAACTCTTCGTCACCTTGTCACAGGGTTTCTTGTGTTTCGCTCCGTGCTTAGTTCAGCTCACTGTCACAAGGCATACTAGCGAATGTACAGAGAAAGGGACGTTCAAGTGAAGAAGAAAAAAAAGGTTGCACCAGAACTATTATTTACACTCGCACAGATGCTCCCAATTATATTTTGAGGTCGCACAGACTAAATTTCGGGAGCATATGCGACGAAAACGGTCGCAATCTCGAGCCCTGAAATAGTGCTTAGAGCAAGCATTTTGCAGAATGGAAGTGAATTTCCCAGACTTTTTCCAAGCTTACTCATGATTTATTGTGCTTTTCCATACTTTTTTACCTGCGTACCTGCATAGGAACCCTGTGAATAAACTAACTGGGTGGCATGTAGCTGATTCTCTGGCCTCTCAACAGATGTTTACCTAGTTTCCAGTTACTGATTGAAGGTCATTACATAACTTACTCAGTGGTTTTCAACAGGCCTCGGCTCTGTAGCTGCTGTACCACCTCCTGGGCTTGTTCTTGGTGAAAGGACTCCCCAGAGTAAATGTCAAAGTGGACACCTAACCGCTGAATGATTTAAATGTTATTAAATGAACATCAGATTCAACAATCAAATGTTACATCAGTGAATTGTATCAATTCTTTGCACTCTAAAAATAATCTTAGCTATAAAACACCTTCCGATTTTTCATCACAAGATCAGATTTCACTAAAGTTTTGAACACGGTGCGCAGAACATTTGTCACACTGCTAGTGTGTTGGTCGTACCTTGTAAACCTGTTGATACTCCTTCACTGTGATCTCCCTGAACTGTTGCCATAGCGACACGGCCCGGTCTTCACACTGTTCCAGCTGTCTAAAGAAGTCTCTGGCAGCCTGCCGGATCTCCTCATTGTGCTCTGCTGCCCTGTTGACTTGAACATAGACCTGCAAGACACAAACATATCACATATACACCATGGTATTATTGTGTGGTGGAAAAGCTTTTACACCATGTGCCATAAAACTCTCAACTGAAACTATGACAAATTAAATTATTGTAGGATTAACCCTGATATAGACTAGTTTCAATACATACGTGGGTAGATTCAATGACAACAGTTTTTCCTCCAAACTCACATCAAATAAATGCTGTAAGGGATTCTCTTTCAATTTCTCCTGACACCCAAACTGGTCAAAGCCAACGCCCAGCAAACCTAAAATCCAAGACAAAGTTCAAAATAGTTTCCTCAAAGAAGACAATCAAAACTAAACCAGAGCATGCTCTTTGCACACAAAGCACGTTTCCATTATTCACTCACCAAACTGCATACCCCAATCTCCAAGGTAGTTCATGCGAATAACATCATTTCCAAGGGACTGCTTAAGGTTTGCAATGAAGTTACCTGGAAAAACAGTTAATATTTTCAGTCCAGTGAGAGCTGCGGGGTTAGGGTGAATTTACTATCAATTCTACATGTAAACTGAAAATGTATTTAATATAATCATAGAAAACCTCAATCATACAAACCTCAATATCTTTATAGGCTGGATATATTAAAAACCTTTTAACAGAAGAGTTTAACACCTCCTGAATGGATTGAAAGTCAACTGGCCCCATGTCCTTAGAGGCAGGGTCTATAATATAGACGACTTAATACTGTGCCCTCTGTTGGTAAATAAATGAACTTCAAGAAAAACTCACCAATAATTGTAGACCGCAAGTGTCCAGCATGGAATTTTTTGGCAATATTTGGAGAACTGCAACATCAAAACACAGTTACCCTAATCTGTTGAAAACCTTTACGTGTAAGACCAGATACACAAATACATACCTAAACTCCACCAATGTAGTTCCTTTCTTGAGAGTATTAAAAAGTTCACTATCTAATCCAAATCTGTTATCCTCCTTTCCAAATGGCTCCAACATTTTCTAGAACAGATATAATCACCATGAAACCGGCACACTGGTTACGATCAAAGTAGGAGCAGTCATCGCTTTTCAAGTCTGTTGTTTTCACCGCACTGTGGAGAAGTGAGCTGACAAACCTGTGCAAGCAGTTTGCGATGGACTCTAAAGTTGATCACTGCCCGTCCGGCAGATACTTCTTCCACTACGCTGTCTTGCTTCAACTAAGGACAGAGAATGGATTGTGAATGAAAAGCCCTTTCCACTGGGTCAAATATGACCAGCCCTCATGTCCTTTACAGTTCAGGATTAAACCAAGGAGGTCAACATCTGAGGCACCTCTTAAATACTGATGGAAATACCCACAATACAGATCAGATTTGGATTTTCCAAACTAGTTCAATCGTTTTCCATCCCCGGGCCTTCTTGAGTGTATTTAGGTTTAGTGCTCTAGATCGACAGATGTGCCAATAGAAGAAAATTAAAAAAACAGACATTTCTTTCATCAACTTTGGGGTTTTAACTCCAGGTGAACATGATTGATTTTATTAGGCAAAAATGTATACCGTACATGTAAATAACATAAAATATATAAATAAGCACCGAGGATAACAAAGTATAATAAAACGTTTATTTCCAATGTGACGGTAAAACAAAAAAGATGCTAATTGATCTGGTGTAGACGTCACACGTGTTTACTCTATGATGGCTCTCACCTCATTGGCTAAGGCTTCCGTCTGCAACTGAAGGTCTCCATTGGACGGTAAAATCCCACGCGTTCGCAGTGTGTTGATTGACAGTCTGAAGTCAGCAGACTGCCTGAGGAGGAGCAGGAGACATGGGACCTTTAGAGAAACTGGTGGGAGGTCGAGTCTGAACAGAACGGACTCGAACAGAGCGCTGACCATGCGGGTAACACACACTTAACTGGTTCTTTGACACCGGGATTGCAGAGAGAGCTGACACGAAGGCATCTTCAGACTGTTGCAGTGTCCGACCCAGCTACAGATGAGAAAACACACCAACTGAGCGGTTAAATGAAGCGGTATGAAGCGGTAAGCCAACACGGATAGCTAGCTAACGTTACCTCCTTGAGCTCCACGGTTATCTACTAGCTACTAGGTCGTAGTGCCCGGCTCGGTTTGGGTTGCTCAAGGCACTGCACGGTTAGCACCGGTCTCACTTTAAATACTTTCTGTTCGCTTACCTTCGCTGCGATGCTTCTTCTGAAGAAACAAGCCATGTGCTTAAAAGCGCAGAAGAACGATGTATCGTTAGGTCAAATACGCATTTCATGAACACTGAGCTGGGAGGCGGTTTGACGTCTGCTCTACTTCCTCCTTAGCCGCCGCTTCCTCTCTGGCCGTCCAATCAAAGCGCTCTGTTTGGTAACGTCACAGACTCGGAAGGGGTCTGTTCGATAGTTTTCTCCTCTGCTCCTGATTCAGAAGTATCCTCGTCGCGCACACACTACGTTCAAAACAGTCATTGCCTACTGTGCAGCGGCAGAACAGGCTGATAACTCGAACATTTAATGAAGTTAAATTCAGAACGTTTGGAGACCTTGTTAATGCGAGTAAAACTTTTTTTTTTGCAGCCAACATGTGAAAACAACTCGGGGCCTATCAGGATTTAGGTCTGCGTGACTGCTGATTTCTCACTGGGAAAAACAGTCACACTTAAACATCTCTAAAACCGAATTCTACACTTATGTTGAACTGTTCAATATGTTCAAGGCCTTGAGTTAAGATATGTTTCCAGTACCTACGGACACGCTTTTTCAAGTAACATGGATTTGATATTTTTACTACACGCTCAGAGGTCAGGGTTTGCAGCAGAACAGAAGACCCAGAGCAAGTTGGGAGTGTCTTGCTCAAGGACACTTCAGCAAGAGAGATGCTTGCCAACAAAGGTGACTGAAATTGGGTCTTCCAGGTGAAGCATGGTCTCCCAAATCACTACGCCACCGTTGCAACAAGAATTGTCATAAATTTACTTGCGCCAGCAGGGCAAGTAAGGTGTTCAGTGCCGTCTATCTATGTGGGTATGTTCACACCATAACTCCAAAACAAATAACCCTATGATGTTCAGACTTGGTACATATATTCAGCCCAAGGTACCCTGGCCTGGAGCTGATTAGATTTGAAGGTCAAAGGTCAAGGATGGAGAGAGGGGGACATGAATACCCAAAGTCAAGCTTAGTTTTTCCACAACTGCTTTCCAAAACTGGATTGAGGGACAGAACCAGAGAGCATGTGCATAATCATCAGATACATTCAATATACAATGTGCAGACAGTATCTACAAGACCCATTTGAAATAATGTATGTTGTGTAAGGCATGATCTATGGATTACTATAATTTTGGATTAGTTGGATTCTGGAATTAGTAGACATTTTCTATGCACTTTTCCAGAATGAGTAATCCGTCTGGACTCTGTTCTTCCTTCCATTTGCTTAAAGGTTTGTCATTACTTGATATGATGCTACACAGTTTAGAGAGAAGATGTCTGTTATGCAGTGACATGATTCTATGTATTAGGTGTTACAGAGGAGGCTGTGATTATTTTAAATTCTCATACGGTATTTCAAAAAACATAAAACTGATGAGAATGCGACCACATTTTTGTGTTAACACTTTATTCGATAGTTTTTCTGGAATCAAAGCCCCATTACACCTATAGCAAATAAAAATGACATTTTGGTACATGGAACAAAAGTCAAGCGACCCCCCCCCCCCAAAAAAAAGTGTACAAATGTAATACCAGTAGTTTAAAACATTGCTGAAAAAAGCCAAGACTTGATAAGACCAGTCTAAAGGCTGCCTTGGTGTCCACTCATGGGTTACCAATCCCTTTTTCAAAATATACATGTAGAGCAGCTCTACAAATAACAATCTCTACAAAATAACCAAATTTGACAAAAGAATTAAAATGGTTAAGGGTAATTTATAATTCTGCGTCGAAGTACTGCCGTAGCTACACCGTAGGTCTTTGTGCCGCCAGCGTAGCCCGCTGAGGCTGCTGCCGTAGCTCATGTGCAGCTGTCCAAAAATGTAACTGTGTGTAGGCGACGCAAGACCTGTGATTGGCCTGCTTTGTATTTCCTCCTACCTGTATCGGTTAATACCGCTGATACCGATGACAATGAAAGGATCGCATCTAAGACACTAGCTGAGCAGTTTTGCAAATATATTCATTTGTAGGACACCTCACCTCAGAACTAGAAAGACTACCAGATGTCCCTGAATTTGTGGTGAGAAATATCCCAGAACACAAGTCTGAGAACTAGTCCATACCCGGGGATACGCGCACCACAACTATGTGCAGACTTCTGGAAATGCACGCACCACTTGCAAAATACCCAGGGATGCATTAAATTTGGGAAAATTTGACAAATCTGCAGTCCCAGCCAATGCTCAATGCCCATGTGTAGTTTAAGATTGATTGTCCAACCCACTGAGGAGAAAAATGGACGCTGACAGACAGCGTTTTCCTCATTTAATAGTAGGAAGTAAACACTTTGTTATTACTTCCAAGTTAACAATGCACACCATCAAGTATTTCGATGGTCTAACGCAGAATCACCAACACACCAGTGTAGCAACGGGGGCACTTCGACGCAGAAGCATACGGTAATTTGGCCTTGAGTGTGTGGTGGCAGTTGGCATCAGAACAAAGTCATAAATATTGACACAGCAGTTTAAGAGGCCACTGGCAAAGTCACAGAGGGCCCTCGAACATGTTGACAGCATGAAGCCTTCCTAACATTAGTTGCAACAGCAAACGTGGATACCACTGACTGACACCTGAGGCAGTGTGTCCACATAGAGGCGATATGGCACAGGTAGGAGAAAAGTCCAACTAGACCCACTGAGTCCCTGGAGTAGCTCGCAGCAAATGGTATTCCCAGTATCATGCAGTCACACTCAGGAAACATCTGTGGAGGGAAAGGGGGACACATAGCCACATACCAGAACAGCATGAGAAAACTTCAAGAGTAACACATTTAAAAAGCCTGACCTCCTAATCACCAAGCCTCATATTCAGACTTTCACAAAGTTTTAACATCAGTGTTTGCCTGCACGTATACAATCCTTTCAAAATGGACTATAAACTGTTATATACTGCAGCTTGAGTAAACCGAATAGCTTGCATACCATTTTGAGTGAAACTGTTTCAACCTCCACTGATTTGCACATTGCCAACAAATGCTAAAAGACACTTCCACCATTAAAAAAAACCCAACAACTACTAATGTTTCAACAAAATGGGGCATGATTAGTGATCATTAGGAAAGGCTTCCAAAAGTCCTGAACACTCTTTATGAAACAGCATGTGTCAAGTGTCCTGAACTAGTCACCTTATCAACTCAAAACTGGTTCATTTACTCATTAACGCTCATGCAAAGTGTACTGTATTTTAAATGCACATAGTCTTTGGCAAACAATGACATTGTAGAGCCCTGAAATGCCCCCTTACATTTGATAATGCATTGATTGTTTAGTAAGAGAATGAATAATAACACTTACAGCTAGCAGGTTGCTCTCCAAACCTTCGCATTAGTTGATCATGAGTGAACTTGACAAATGCATCATATTGCTCTGTGGGAAGAACAAAGATTTAGTTGCATTCAAAGTGTTAACTACTCACTATTCCAGCGTGACTTGTTTTCTATACCATTTGAAAAGCATACCTGCAAGCTTGGCTGTCAATATCTCATCATACTCTTCATGTATTTTTTCCTCTTGCTCTTTCAGGAGTCTTTCACAGATCATCCCAACCTGTCTCAGGGAAAATAATGGCTGCTCTTTTCTGGTTGGAGACGAGGAATCGGTGGATGTACCTGTAAGGAGAATCAACGCCAGGAGGTCACTACAAGTATTTAAAGATTACTTCAAATACTGAAACAGCATTGAAACTAGGGCTGCCATTATTATGTTCTTATGGACAATGTCAACCAAGACAAACAATAAACTAACAAAAAAATATTAGCATTGTCAATTTGTCATCAGATACTCAAGTTCTCCCTCACTTTTCCTTTGCATTTAGAAAATGACTGATGTACAATTTACAGCATTAGTTCTCTTAGAATCTCTTTCATATCCAAGCAGAATTGGTATTGTAACTGAAATATCCCTAACCGAATATAGAATCAAATCAATTTGGGAAGTCAGTGGCGATACCCAACCCTAGAGGTGTGTGGTTATTTTATATTATTATTATTTAAATATATTATTACCGAACTAAATAGTCTCAATCATTTCTAATTGTTACGCCCAGCAAAATCATTCTGAAAAACACATTACTGCAGTCACAAAACAATCCATTACAGCTAACATTTATTGTAGTCTATTTTAACCAAACAAAACATTCACAGCCACTAAAGAAAATCAAACTTAACATCAATTGTGTCTTCTTATTTCCCTCTTTTCTTCATCACTGCTTTAACTGGCAGTTTACTTTCAGGCAGATGATCTCCCATAGTGTTATTTTTTGTCATATTCAATTTCTTTGCTGTAGCTCAGCCAGATGTTTATTTGCCTCTTCCAACTAACACCTAATTTTGCGGTTCTGTTGCCCGTCCAAACTCTTCATGGTGCAAACCATTAAACACGCAAACCCCTCATACTGCTGACTCCACCACATTTGCACCTGTTGTCATTTACGCAATTATTTTTAGTAAATCACCAGAGCAAACTTTTAGAATGCACACTAGGGATAGGTATCGGTAGGATTTTATCAATACTAGAGGTGGTGGGGAAAATCGATTCATGTACGAATCGCGATTCTATTGTCCACGATCATCGATCGATTCACCAACTCCCAAGAATCAATTATGACAAAATGTCTGTTTGCCGGCGGTCCAGCAGAGGGCGGCCTTCACCCTCTCATGTCAATAAAGCATTCAAATGTTCAATAAATCTTGGTCACAATGTGTTCTGAATGATTAAGTTCTAAATTAGATAAACCTTACATTTAGTTAAGTTGCCAAGATAGCATTACACAATATATAAACACTAATTTGATGTTGCCATTAAGTGATAAGAATGATGTTTGTAGTTGTAACAGCAAGTTGGATAATTGTTCAGTGTTGGAGGTTTTTGCTCCCCAAGTGCCTTCTGGTTTATTTATAAATGAAGTTCACTTTATGTGATCCAATGTAGCTCAATTGTTAGAGCAAGGCACTAAGACTGCCAGAGCAAGGTTCAATTTCCACTGTGGAGAAGAATGTAAAATATCACCCACAGCAACAAAAAAAGATACAAGAATCTGTGTCTATGAAACTGGTCTTACATGTCTCAGTACATTGGATATTTGGTTTA
>OMOT01080810.1:8619-28287 GCA_900312575.1 Acanthochaenus luetkenii
TACATTCCATTGTTTGTCCCGGCACCTGCTCCTGCTCAGCCGTCCTGGTGAGGGATCCCTCTTTGACTTGGCCCACCCAAGGTTTCTTCCATTTTTTTCTACCTAATAAGGTTTTGGTGGAAGTTTTTCCTTGCATGCATTGAGGGTCTAAGGCTGTGGTGCCGGGTAACTTAGGCCTTGTAGAATAGTTAGGGCTATGGCTTGATACATTGATTTTGTTTGTCCTGTACTTGATTCTGTTTCTGTTTATCTTTTACTATTCTGTAATTTCCTCTGATTGACGTTCAGGTAGATCTAGTTGGCTCATTTTCTGTAAAGTCCTTTGAGACAGACATGCTTGTGATAAAGGGCTATATAAATAAATGAACTTGAACTTGAACTTGAGACATGCAAACAGGCAACATAGGCAAACGGGGCCAAAAGGCAAAACATCAAAATAGACAAACGAACCAACAAAGACACAGGGAAACGGAGACTAAATACACTTGAGCTAATGACATGATTGAACACAGCTGGGGAACCATGGGGCATGTGGGAAACACACAGGGGCCATCTGCTGGCCTAAACGGGCAACAACAGAGGGCAGATAGGGGTGTCTAGACAGTCGTGACAATATGCAAGATGGGTTTACGCGCTATTTTGCACAATACTGGGAGGAGAAAGTGTAAATATTAATGTAGCACACACACTGTGATCTGTCAAACCTGAACGCAATTTAGTTGACGGAGATTGCATCTTTATTTAATATATTTCAAGGGAAGGTGCAAATGCCCTGCATGTGTAAAGAAATCACTTTCAAAATTCTAAACATATTATTACCCAACGAAATACTCCGTCTCAATAATTTCTAATTGTGTTAAAAAACACATTACTGCAGTCACAAAACAATGTATTACAGCTGTAACATTTATTGTAGCCTATTTTAACTTTCTAATTATATAGGCTCAAATTTAATTTTGCGCTTGCGTTTCTGTTGCCCGTCCAAACTCTCCATGGTGCAAACCATTAAACATTTAAATACTGCTGTCTCCACTACGTTTTGCACCTGTTGTCATTTACACAATCATTCTAAGTAAGTCACCCGCAAAACGCCCATCAACCAAATGCGCAAACTTTTAGAATGCACATGCAAATTAGTACCAACAATTTGGAATCTTATTAGATCCGGCCCTAAATGTCCCTGGAGAGAATCTAAAGATTACTGGCCACATGGCTGTGCTATACCATGTTAAATCGTTTAAATTTGGCAATGGAATGCTTGCCCCTTGAATATGCTTAAATTATATAGGCCTTTAGAGAAAAAGCTACATCATCATCAGAGCTAATGTGATTCAGATTGACTAAATGTATGTAGTTTACATTAAATGGTTATAAGATTGGCTAGGTAGCTGGTACTTATGTCCTCAGCTTGACACACTTATTCTTATTGTTCTTTTTGTATTATTTTTACAACTTTTTTCTGTCATTGGAGTCTATGGCAGCCCATAGAACCGATTGGTCAGTTGTTACGAAAATTGGACATCGATAGAGGTCAGTCCAAGAAATGCAAGTACGTATTTTGGTTTAGATACAACAATCCTTCTAGCACCACCATCAGTCCAAAGTTTAAAGATGAATTACAAATCTGGTGTACATGTTACGACTTTGCAACTTTTATTAAAATATAGGCCCAAATGAGAAGACACTTTAATATGCTGCAACCTAGTGGAAATTGTGAAGTCCACTACTCTTTATTTAATTTTTTTTGCATCCACAGTGAATAAAAATATCTGATTGTAAATGCCACTGTACACATTTACTGGTAGGAATAGTAATGGAGGAATGATTGTAGATGCACCACTTCAGAAATCGAAATTCTACTGCTGCATTTCTTGATGGAGCATATGTATTCTGAATTTGGTGTATGTTTGCCCCTAGTGGCCACCGTAGATAACACTTTAAGGATGGAGAGATACATTGTGTGTTGAGTTACTGAGAAAATTGTGAAGCATTATAGTTTTCTATAAATTAATATATGTTTTACCGTATATCACTGTTTCTTCCAGGGCTCTTATATGCCTTAGTGCTCTGTAGGTTTGACCACACACAGGCTCCTCACAGAACAGGCTGCTGGCATTTGGGGTGTTTTGCAAGTATCCCTTGTGAAATGTTGACTGATTTGACTGAAAAATAAAATGACATTCACATTCCCATTTCTTCCACTCAGCTCTAGGCAGTATGCCTGCAGAGAAATGATTAACAAGTGTCATTGTCTAACTTATACTAGACAAGCTGCTGTAGTTGATTAAGAAATTAAGATGGTACAATTTCACAATGGACTTAGTGCCTGAAACAGAATATAGATTGAGGAGGACTCTCTACTTCTTCTGTAGGATTTTGTTGTACATAAATAAACAGATGTCTAGTCTGATCAGGTGTAGCATATATAATTTGTCAGATCCGTAGATACTATTGATTGTGTTATTGTCCTCCTCCTACTCTGTCTTCCCACAGGAGGGCAAGGCCAGCTTCCTGAAGTGGCTGCACACCCATGCAGACCTAGAGGGCTTAATCAAGTTGTCCAAGGCCTCCTTCAGAATGGTGTCCAGTGCTGAGCTCCAGGATGGGCCTCTGCTGCCTGATGGGTCCCTGGCCCTGGTCACCGACTCTGTAGAGTCCCAGAGCTTAGACCAATTCAGCATGGAGACCTACAGCAAGAACCTGAAGACCAGCTTACTGGGGCACACCCTGCTCTACACTGAGGTCACCACCACCACCATGAACCTACTGGAAGGGTAAAGTACACTAGCCTGTCAGCCTTTTAAATGTTGAATTCTGGACTAAAAATGAAGAGTTTGTGTGTGTGTGTTGGTGGTTGGATGGATGAATGGATGGATGGGATTCTTTTTCAGCATTTATCTTTGTCACATCTCCTTGAAACAGACCTGAGTTGAAATACTCAGATCCCCACCCCTCACAACCAAAAAGGGTTGCATTGATCAGTAGCCAGGTCAAGACATGAGCAAGAGCATCTCAGATGGCCTCCGAATGGTGCTGTCATACATTTACTTACATCTTTAATTTGAATGCGACCCATTCAAAACCATTGGAGGAAATCTCCACTGCATACCGGCTGGTCGAATATGGATTTTGATGCAATGCCTTACTTCTTGACTAAAACTAGCATGTGAAAAGTAGATCCTCAAACGTTCTTAAAACTCAACTTTGTAAACTCCATGTCCAAGTCCAACATTCACCCTACTGCACAAGCACTGTTTTCCATGACCATGTGGCCTTTAGCACACCAAGACCACAATTCAAAATGTTGTTTCATCCAAGTGATACTTAGATCAAACAAACACAATAAACTAATAAATAGCCTTGTAAGGTACAGTTTTGAGTGGGTTGCCTTCTGAGTCAAGTAAATGCAAATTAATGACATCTTGAGGCCATTTGGGCAAGGGAACAAACTGTGGGTTAAAGTGTCACTATGGTTATGTTCAGACTAGGGGTGTTAACGATTAGTCATTAATCGATTAACTGCCGTTAATAATTAGATCGATGACCATTTCAAATGTAATTATCAAATTGATAATAAATCAATAAATACATTTGCGGTCTCATCTTAATTGTGTCAACGGGAGCTGTTGGTGAAATGCAATAATTAAGTTAAACACAAGGGGGCGTGCGCACTGCAATTAGGAAACATGTTATTAACTTTACACAGAAGAAGACTCACTCGACCATGAAGCGGGCAAAAAGGAGTCTCGTGTGGGAACATTTCACACAAAAAGACAACATTGTGCACTGCCATTTGCCTGGCAGCAGAAGTGGATGTGACCACCACGGATAAGCGAACCATGTGACCGACAACGGAGGCGCGCTGGCAATGCTATGCTGCTACTCCTGGGCGACCACTACTCCACCCGCACCAACGACACGAAACAGAAGTGGACAACTTTATGAAGGACATTCCACCACCGCTAAATGTCAGTCCCACAGATTGGTGGAAAGTCCACGGAGGAAGATTCCCGAGGCTTGCAAAGTTAGCGCGACGCTACTTATGCTGCCTGGGATGTCGGTCCCATCGGAATGTGTATTTTCAGCAGCTGGTCTCACTGTAAACCGACCGTGCACACTACTCACCCATGATCAGGTAAACATGCTTATATTATGGGGGGGCGGCAGTAGCGCAGGAGGTAGAGTTCCCACCCCGCAACTGCAAGGTCGCGGTTCGAGTCCAGCTCCTTGAGCAAGACGCCTAACCCCAAATTCCTCCCCGTTGAGCAGGTTGGTACCTTGCATGGCTGCCTCTGCCAACGGTATGACATGTAAGTCGCTTTGGATAAAGGCATCTGCTAAATGCTGTAATGTAATGTGTAAGTCGCTTTGGATAAAAGCGTCTGCTAAATGCTGTAATGTAATGTAATGTTATATTCTTAAATTAAAATCAACAGGCTTGGATAGTTACTGCACTTATGCAGTTTAAGTTTTACATTGTGGCCTGAGCTGTTGTAGTTTGTCGTAGCTTTCTCATTTCAAGAGGGAATCTATTATAGCGCTGTTTTCAAAAACGTTATTTATCTATTTCGTAATCATTTAGCAAATGTAAGTTTCTAATTACGGCTCATCTTATTTTTTGTAACGTTATATGTCTAGACGAACGTGTTAGTCACTGATTCGCCTCGGAAGAGTGAGCTAAATTTACCGAGCCTTATTAAAATATCATACTTAAACAAAACAGCGTTCATAATTAGGTTTGTGTTATGCCATGAAACAGGTGTATTTATCTAATGTTTCAATAAAGCTTTGATTGAGAAATAAATATGCATTTTGTATTTTCTATGTCATAAGCAATTTTTAGCTGTTTCGTTATCGATTGATCGATTGGTTGTTCATTAAGAATTTGCAACCCTAGTTAAGACAGCAGGCTACTCTGTTTTTCAAATCTGATCTTTAAGGCTGATAGTCCACATTACAAGTTACATGTGACCAGATAGAATTTGTGTGTTTAGACAGTATAATCATTTGCTGTTATTACGACATTGGTTGTCATGGTAATGGCGATGGGATGCACACACTGACTAAGGGTGCATTTTCTGTCTAACAGCTCTGGGTGCTAGCAAGAAGCTAGTTACATGGACGTTTTGCCATTGCTTATTCTTTTTATGATGTAATTTTGTGGTTGTGGTGCAGGGGGGTATGCAGTTGTTGTTTGTTGTTCTAAAAACTTTATAGGAGGATACGTTGTACACAAATAAGATGCATCTTAGTTGTGTGCATTTTATTTGTAAGAAATGTAACTTCTACATTTGTTTCTCAAACAGAAAAGTGGAGCAGAGCTGACAATGACATCCTTAGGAGTAGTGTAAGGTCGTTTTCACATTAGGAACGGTTGCCTCTGGTCCGTCCCCGAGAACGATGGTCCCCCCTCCCCCGCCAGCCAGCTTTCACATTACCAATGTTGTTCCATTCCCGAGCACACTTGTGAGAGAGAGATGAGAGCGACATTCTGATACAGCAGGAAGACACTCTCACCTGCCTTCCTACTTTATCGCTTATGTATGCGGTGATCGGAGGTTGAGATCGGCGTGTGCTGCACGCATACGGTACAACTGCGTTCACACTTGAATCGTTCCGTGCCCGGGGACGCCTGAACTGTCCCCCAGACCGCCTTTTAAAGTGGTCCCGGGCACGGAGCGGTGATCCGTTCCCAGGGACAGAACGCAGTGTTCATACTAACCAAATGATCCGGACTTTGGGGGGAATCATGCTCGGAACCGGCCCCGGGTCCGTAGTGTGAAACCGCCCTTAGTTCGATATGAAAATAGGTCTGAATTAAAGAGGATGATCCCTTCTGGAATGAGTCTTGACACTAATGCGATCTAACTGTCAGGATTGATGAGTGCGTTGTTTTTTTTTGGGGGGGGGTGCAATGTTGATTGCGTTCACCCACTCAGACTGAAATCATGGATAGGCCTAAGCAGGTTGCCTTGGGTCTTCTTGATTTTAGTTTTTTGTGTTGGTAATTATTGTAAATTGAAAATGTACAATTGATATACATGAGTCTGATATTTTATGTTGTTAAAAGCAGCAGTTTGGGTCATCACAAGGAAAATAGCTACATGTTTCCACTTAGGCTTTATTTGACAGTGAGGCTTGATTTTTATGAATTCTATTTATTTTAGCAGTTCTTTGACATTATGGTAACCATTAGAGTTGAAAACTACGATAGTGAAATATTGCTTTTGTGAGTGGCATATAAGGCAAACACCTGCCTGCCATAGTACTGTTACTGTTACTATTACGTAGCCCAGTTGTAAATAAAGGTAGTTGTGGGCCCGGTATCTCCGGCAGTGCCCCGCAATCCAGGTAGACGGTGTTTGGACTTCTTGGTCTACTCTGTGTGTCATGTCGCTCACTAAATATAACTCCAGTACCTGAAATAAATTAAAGACATTTCGATAAGATCGTTATGACAATTGGAGATGAAACAGAGATGTAGAAATTGATTCTGGAAGGAATTTTGAATGAAGACTGGCACATGATGACATGAGCACAGCCATTGATTATGAGGCAATAATGCTCTTCTGTGGCATATGGATGAAAATTAAGTTGACATCAACTTGGTGAAGGTACAATGACAGGAGATGAAAAGGAAGCAATAGAGCAAAAAATCCTGCATTGAGCTGAGCATTTGGCAATTTCTGCTTGTTTGAGTGTGTGTGTGTGCGCGTGTGTCCTGGGGTGGGAGGGTAGCTGGGCTGGAACTAATTTAATGGCTGAGTGACCTCACTGCAGCAAAGGCAAGTTGCACCTAATAGACGTCTTTGTCTGCATCCACACATGTGAGTGGAAGTGGCCATTGAGCGGGCAGATCTAGCAGCAGGTGGGAGCGATTAAAACTGTCATAAAGTTTGAAAAATGGATTGTGGAGCAGTTCTGAGTTGATTGGAACAGACATTGTTGTCATTAAAGTTCTATAGGAACCAAAGCAGGGTGAATGACTTGGCCATACAAAGGAAAAACATTTTCTTCAGTTTGATTTCACCATTAATATTTGAATTTCCAGATGTCCTTCTGTAACAGGCTTGTTTAAATGGTATTATTAAGGAAAGTATCCGTTTTATTTCCTTAAGAATTTGTTTTTTTGTCTGTGTGATGCATAATATTTTCATAGAAGAACATTTGTTGGTACAATAGGTTTTCAAACGGTGTGTTGCGACACAAGGTCAAGTGTGCTGTGGAATTTGGAGACCTCCAATGCGTTTTACTCATAGTCTATGAGTTTAAAATAGCCTATGAGTTCATTTTCAATGCAACATTATCAGTCATTTGTAAAAGCAGTCACTTCCTTATATACTGTAGGTCATTTCTTTTTTTCTTCTTCTATTGAATTTGATCCTATTTGCTCAGTCCGAGTGGGCCTGATTCATGTTCTCCGAGTTTACAGTAGCTAGCCAGTGACATTCGGCATACGCTATGAAGAACAAAATTACCAACATTTTAATATGGCTTTCTCGTGTATCACTTTCTCTCTGTGTGTGTATGTATAGTTAATGATGCTGTGTGCTATGTTTAGTTGCACATAAAATGCCATAGTTTCTGTTAATGATGTTGCATCACTTTCTTCATAAGATACCGTTTTTAGTTGCACATACCAATGGTATTTGTACTGTTATTGAAATTGCACTTTTTATAATTATTTCTGAATTCACACCAACAATATTTGATTTGACCCCTCACATAAGTTTGTGTGTGTCTATAACTCTCTGAATACAGTATAATGATATGTATTATAATCTATGTAATTCTGACTACACTTATATCTAGCTGTGCCTTGAGATTTGGGTTTGACCTTTGTTGTGCCTTAGCCCCCAAAAGATTGAAAACGACTGCAATAGAATAATATTAAGCAGCTTTAGATGGAAGCTAGTGAGAGCTGAATGAACTGAATTGAATTAACCAAATACTATCAAATAGGTAGGTCTTTACTTTACTGTTACCAATTATATTGTCAAAGTAATCCCCATTTAGGTAATACGGTCTCCAAGCGAAATGCAATATGTGTAATATTGTAGTATATATTACATTACAGCATTTAGCAGACACTCTTGTCCAAAGCGACTTACAATAAGTACATTTTGTCAACAGTAGTGAAACCAACCGTATATCAGTCTTTATCAGCTAAGCCTTCAAAAGGAAGAAGTAGCATTCATATATATATTTTTTCTTTTTAAATGTAATATTCAAAATGTGTAAGTGTATTTCATGCTATTAAAACTTTTAGTCCCGATTTTGAATTAATTATAATTTGACAATAATTGACATTAAAGTTGTACTTAGTAGCTTCTCACAAGCTGTTGTCTTAGCAGATATTTTAGCCAATTATTTTGTTCATTATTATGAATGTGCCTTATTTTGGCCTTATTATCTGTGGATATTGTGACAACTTGCTTTTATTGTCATCCTAAATTATGAAAGAAGTATAATTAAAATGATTAGTTCAACTTATAAACATATAGATGGTATTGAGTAAATTTGGTGGCAAGACAAAGGGCTGAGAAAAATCAACTCCATTGACTGTAAATGGTTCCTTTTAAGTCTTGACATGAGCTATTGTGAAATACAAGTTATATCAAGAGTCACACCAGTATGTTTAACTTGTAATATTTATATTCAATAAATGTCTCCATTCAATTCAAGAGGGGATGTTTCCAATGTAGGGAAAGAGTACTATATGAGAAAACATTTGTGTACAGTAATTGAGCTGGCTTAAAGCAGCAGTCAACTGCACATTCCTATGCTTTATTGCAGTGGTCAATTGGTAGAATTTGGCAACTAGTGTGTCCTTTGTATGTGTTAATCTTTGCAAATATTGTCATTATTAATAGAACAGCTAAAAATATACATGCCCATGTGTAGAATTGTAATATTGCTATATATATTTATGTAATTTTAAGAATATTATAAATTTTGAATAGGGTTGAATACAATTATTTGATTTCATAATTCATTTTAGCCTTTCCTGTAATAATACTTCAATGATATTGCCTAGTATTACACCTCACACATGTATCACTCCTTACAGTGAGTTGGCCTAACCAAATTCCTAAACATGTTATTAATATCATAGGATCTCAGTTGAAGAAAAAAACAACCAAAAAACTGTAAAAGTCTCTAAAATCAGCATATTTCTCAAACAGATGTTGAATTTAAGATTAATCAGTTATTAGAGTCCTTTGAATGGACAATGACAAAGGTTTTCTTATATTTTGAGGGTAAATAGAGCATAGAAGGAGAGCTTAATATACAGAGAGGGAATTGGTTTGGAGCCAAAGTGCCTACAGGTCAATGCTTCCTGGGACCGAGGAGCTGATGAAAACCCAGCTCGACCCACAATTGAGTCCAGAGGCTTCAAGCTGAGGCTCAATGGCCTGCAGGCTGTGTGTTTACCCACGGTATTAGTGCTTTGTTTGGCAAAGAACAGCTAATAATAGCTAGTAGATAGACAGAGGATAGTGTTCTCACAAGGTCACACCAAACTGGAATCTTAATGCTCTCTGCTGGGCAACTCTACACTTAACAGCCCTTTAGACAGGATGATATTCATATCATATAGGGGACCACAAACATCAGAATAGGGTTGGCATTATAGTGAAGGCACTTCAGAAGTAAACCTTTTGGCAATTTCAATTGTTTTATATACATTGTTAAACTACTGTACTAAGTTATACAAAAGTATAGCTTGTTTTACTGATAATAGTTATCTATTGAAGAAAATTGGATCGTAGCAGCATTATGACTATATATATTTTTGACAGTTATTTACTTTTATTTAGTTGTCTCCACATTTACACCTAAACCAAGAATGTAACCCAGTGCAGACAGATTCACAGTGTCCAGCTTTCTCTATAGATTCAGTATCTGCTGACTTGTCAAACCAGTCTTGGTTGGGCTGTACAATTAATCAGAAAGAAAACACAGAAAACACAATTTTGACAGTTGTAATTTTAAAATCACAAGAGGTTGCATTTCTTTTCCTCAAAAGGAAAAGTGTGTGATGCGGCATTATGAAAAAAGTATTGCATTGCTGAGCAGAGGCCAGACCTAATGTTATACATCTGAGAACATAATTGTTTTCCTCCAAAATATAATTGTTTGAATTTTTTCTAGTTATATTACTAAGAGTTATGTCCACAACTGTCCACATTCCATATTGCAAATAAAAAACATGAAAGTGTGAAATACTAAAATTGTTCGTGTATTTGCTTTGTGTTAGCATTATGCAGCAACATTTCAAATGATAGATGGTTCTAATGGATTACAACATTTCATCAAATCATTAAAAAAAAAAATTGCATCTGTTTGGAACAGTAAATTGGTATTTCCACTTTGTTAAAATGTGTACATTTATGAATAATATCTTATCTAATTGTATGAGGAATGAAGACCTTTCAGTACTTTAGTCGTGTGTCTGTGGCTGTTAGCATGCAACAGACATCTAAACAGGCTGTTGGTGCAGGCTGGTTAAGAGTGTGGAAGTGTTTATTTGTGAACAAGGTGGGATAAGAGACTATGGGTTTTCTTTAATGCCACTTGGCCCGTCCAGAGAGTGCATAATGATTCTTTTCCTGCTCTGCTGAACCTGATCCCAGTGCCTGGAGCAACGTACTTCCTATTTATCGGCTTCAGGCTCAGACAGAAAAACCCAAGGGCCCACTTTTATTTTTGTATCTTTCCCCCCCCTCGTTTTCCCCCTCAAAGAACAAGTTGCATACAGGAAAAGAAACCGATGAATATAAATGTAATTTATTAATATTTCTAATGCAGTCTACCTAATAGATCCGTGATGGGCTAAATGCAGATAAATCATTTCACAATGTGTGTGGTGCTCTGTATGTGTGTGACAAATAAAGTAAAATGTAAAAATAATTATGTATATAGTCGTTCAAATTCTGTCTGCACTTTTACTGCTCCTGGATGTGGAATTTGTTTGCCGTTTCCCATGTTTTTTCTTGTAAGCTACTTGACTTTCATAATTGCTAAATTACAACTTGTATGATTAGGAGTGCTGTCATTTATTTAAATAAAAACAGTTATATTTCTGAGCATGGCACATAAACAGAATACTGTTTTGATAATGGCAGTGTAACACCTTCGTACTCTGGAAATATGAATAGGACAAACAACCTGAACAAGGGTCTCTTCTATTAAAACTTTTCCAGTTGTTGGGCCAAAGCCCTGGCAATCAGTGTTTGTTTTAACAGGGAATCCAATATCTAAACTGACACTGTATGGAATTAGGGTCCTGTTTCCTGTGAAAAATACAAACCATTGGACAAAAAAGGGATCTGGTAGAGAGAAAATGGACACCTCATAACTGCTGCAACAGGTTTGTGCATAAAAATAAAATTGGCCAATTGACCTTGCATGCTCTACCTGCAATTATATAAGATTGTAAGCAGATGCCTAAAAGTCCTCATTTCTTATTCTGGGGAACATATGGTGCAGTGTTGGAGTTTAAGTTTTCATGTCCATTGAAAGGTATGCTAGACTCTGGAGCCCTGGGTCAGTCCAAGTCAGGGATGGGCAATCATGTGCCGTGGAGGGCCGAGCCTATGGCAGGTTTTCATTCCAACCAAACACTACGCCAGCCCTGTTTTAAAACCTGGATACTAACCTACTACATACTCATCAGTATGTACTGCATTGCTGTACACTCTAGTGATGATTCAGTATACTATTACCAGCGAACTGTTAAGATTGAAGTATATATCAAACATGTTATAAAACAACACAGATGAAAATCAAAATGTGCCTACTTTCATCCAATAAAATAGTATAGAATATATAATTTTTAAGTTGTTTATAATTCTATAAGCCCTGTTTTACATTACTTTACGGCATTTAGCAGACGCTTTTATCCAAAGTGACTTACATACCATCATATACCATATACATACAACATCATCCGATCATATACATAATACATATACATACTGTACATCATGTACTAACTACATCATGTACCATACCACACAAACGCGTGTTTTTGGACTGTGGGAGGAAACCGGAGCAGAACATGCAAACTCCACACAGAAAGAACCGGGGCGGCGGTTCGAACCCACAACCATCTTGCTGTGAGGCGACAGTGCTAACCACAGAGTTTTTTTTTAAATTTTAGAACAGAAGATACACTGATTTTGAGGCATGTGGTTATTTTGTATAGATATATTTTTCATTGAATTTACAGAAAATGTACTGTATCATGATGTATATCATTATCGAGATATTAAATTACCCATATTGTGGTAGAAAATGTTGCACAGCCCTAAATCAGAATATAACACATTTTCATTAGTTGTAAATTAAGAATATAGTTTCAAAGATAAAGTTTACTTCCAACACATTATTTCTTAGTCTCCAGTAGAGATGTAGCCAACTGAAGAGAGACATCAGCAAGCTCAGTCTGTATTCTGGTGATTAGTTTTTATCCAGAATCTCTACCAGGCCTGGCCAGGTCAGGCCATCCTAGCCCAGACAAGCAGGAAAACAAGGTCTTCCTCGTCTTGTGCCTCAGCTGCCCATTAGTAATGGACCAACCCTCTCTCATTGATCACTTCCAATAGTGCTGTTTGGAATGATAATTTTGGTTGTTCCCAAGCAAACAGGATTAGCTCAATTAATCACATTTACAGATTAGTTTGTCCTCTCTTATTGATCATCTCTTTGCTGCTGGTGAATGATCAATGCAAACACGCTTATGCACAGTAAATCCTGTTTCGAAAATGAGCATCGATGGCAGAAATAATCTTTTGATATTTTGATCTTGTAGATTTAATAGGGATTGAAAGTGAGTTTTTTTTTTTTTAAATGGCTGTGGATAAATAGCTTTTTGTTAAATTATCCCTTAACTTTCCACTTGCAATACACCTGTTTAATGAGTTGAATACATTTTTATTTGACATTTTTATGATGGAATCTTTTTGATAAATTCAATCAGTATCAGAGTATGAATTGTAATAGCAATAGATCTGTCTGTAAATTCAACTGGCCTTTATTTGCCAAGACCATTAATTGCATGTGACGGGATCATGTTGGGAAATGTCTTTATCAGGTCTGTTTGATAAGAGCTAACAGATTCAAGCTTCATTTTCAGGAGCGCTGAGAAGGCTGATTTAATCACCCTTTGTTTTGTTTGGTGCGATTTGCCTGCCTTACCCCCAAAACAAGGTGACGGTCTGTCTTTGCCTTAATATAAGTGTGGGAGAAAGACCGTTACATGCCGTTACATACCACAGTTTGTGATCGTAATTCCTCCTCTACTTCTCCCACTGATGACTTGGCTGGTGGGCATTTGTCCTCCTGACCCGCTTTATCTGGGAGGGTGACCCCTTTGGCTTAGCTGCCCCCCAAAACAAAGAGCCCTGAGCATGAGTTTGGGAGGGGTTCCCTACCCCACCCTCCACAAAGGCCTGGCCTGGCTCCTCTTGGAGGAATGCCTCCTCTCTTTCCTCCTTCAGAAATGCTACTTTGTATGTCTTTGTTCTGGCCTTGTTGTAATGAGCAGATGGACAATGGACTTGGAGTGATCAGTGGAGATGAAATGGATCTCAGTATTGGGGGTAACAGCAGAGAGGTTTCTCCATTCACAGCTTTCTCTTACTATCTCTCTGGATTTGGCTCTTGATTGCCTTCTCTTTCTTCCTCACTATTCCTGTCTTTGTCTCTTTCCTATAGCACTCTATACCTGACACTACTTCTCTCCATCTCTATTTCTTCTCCTATGCTTCTCTAATCAAAGGTTTTTCTCATCTAAGGTACAGTATGAAGATTACATTTTACAACCACTCACTGTAGCCTGAAAACCTTCAGATCCCACTGAGACGCCAAAGACTGCAGCCACGTTTTGTATCTGGTTTGAAATTCCCGTGGAAACTCTCTGGAGAGAGTCTGGCGTTCTCCTCCCACCTGTGAACTGGATGTGGAAGGAATCCCAGCACATGTGGCTGCTTTTCCCAATCAAACTGAGGAAACCAACCTGGGGGGCTGGGGTGGAGGGTAATGGTGGGGGGTCTGACCCATGCTTCGGTTCCATGATAGATTATAGGAAAGTGTGCACTTAAAGTTGAGCCTGCATATATGCTGTTTGGATTTTATTGTGTAAAATTTCAGCTCGTACTGTAAGTAATTCCTTATACAGTCTTCTAATAGGCCTCTGTGAGTGAGATGAACAAAGGAAATGGAGCAATAACTCAAGAATTACAATGACATACAGGCATGAGCTCTTTTTTGTTTTGTATTAGTCCATAAAACACAACTTGAACTGGACTGCTCTATTCTGTGTAGAATGCTGGAAGGGAACCTTAACGTTGCTCATCTGTAAACTGGGCTCCCAATTTCCCCATAATTTTGCCTCACCTGTACTCGCTCTGCAAGCAGCAGGACTGTTTATCTTTTTGTTTCACTTCTGGTCTTTGTATGGGTTTAATTGCTAATTATGGCCCCTCTTCATGGAAATTATAGAGAATTTTTCTAATACATTTAGGCTTTTCTCCAAGGCAGCGGTGACCTCTGTAGCACTCAGTGGATGTGCTTTCAAAATGAGATTAACTTTCTAGAGGAATGCATTCACCCCCAAGCTTTTCAGCCCTGATCTGGTTGAGCTGACCTATATAGAGATCACTTGAGTACACATGCACACATTAAGGCACACAACCACAGCACCCTACCACCTCCTTTATTGACAACCTCCCATTGAGTGTGTAAGAGCATTAACGTATTTAGACTTGAGATGTGTGTGATCTGTGGCTGATCTTATATTTGAGCTCTAGAAATTAATTTGAGCTCCTTTGCATGATAAGATTGACAGGTCGGGTAGGGACTTAAGTTTCTGAATGAAGCACCTTCCAACTCAGAAAGGATTAATTTTGGTTCCCAGATCCACTGCTGCTGTCGATGCTCGGCAAAGTATGACCAGGAACTCACCAGATTATAAGTAGCGTTCTTTACCTCTTTCCCTCTCTTTCACACAATGACAATGTTATAGCTCTGAACAGTTTGATGGAAGGATAGACATTGACTGTATTCCTGGTTCTGTCTGTCTTATTTTTCAGCACCTAAAACACAAGCAACCTGTAGGAAGTCAACAGATACAACACCAGTGCCAGTAATGGTGACTTTCCTCTCACTGTGTATATGGATTGACAGCCTTTTCAGGACTGTGTTTGTGTCTACCAGTTGGGTAGCAAGCGTGCCAGCAGCTACTGAAGCTCATGTGTGAGTGCTACACTTCACACCTTACCATAGGGCGCCCCACTACTTGTAGTGAATATTCAAAGTTTACCAGTACATTTTTAGTCCACCATCCATTCAATCTCAACCATATCAATCCTTTTATCTTACTCCTTTGCAATAATCAGTGTAGAAATTGATAACGCTCACACATTTCAGACAGACACACAAATTGAACGGGTAACTCTCACATCACCAAATGTGGTTCCAGCTTCATCTTGTATCCCACTCAGTGGACATGGTTTTGCCTTGTCAGCCTGGTGGAGGAAGTCAGCAGTGGACTTACTTGTCTTGTTAGGCACAGCTATTCTTATTTAAAGCTAATTTCTGAGGCTTGAGGACTCCAGAGAGCCATCTGGGCCCCCGGTCCTCTTCTCTACAGAGGTTAATTGTCAGCGGCGAGGCCTCGGTCACGGAGCTGGCTGGTTCTCTGGTGGTCCTGCCAAACAGCGACATCTCCCAATTGCAGCCACAGTGGGGAGTTCTGCATCCAGCCGCCACCTAACTGGCACCAGCTTCAGCAAGGTCATGCTCCAGCTAATGTGGCTTACATTGAGCTCTCACACTCAGTCCTAAATCGACTACCATCCTCCACCATGTGTCTGTATGTGTGTGTGTATTCTATTCAGTCTTTTTTTCTAATCAAATGGAAATATTTGCAGTTATTTTTACAGATTCATGTTCCAACATAATCTAATTTTGTTGCATAGAAAATACACCATTTCCTGTTTTCTCATCTTATTTTCATCGCATAAGTGATGGACCATTAATATTACATTTTCAAGATGTTTTCCTTTCATCTATGGCTTAAAGGCAATATGTTTTTGACGGCAGTCACTCAGTTATTCTGCGGTGAGCACATGATGGCAGTTTCTTGGCTGCAGAACTGCTATAGAAAATGTCCATTGTAATTACTACTGGTTAAGTGGACAAATTCCTGTGGCTGTAAATCAGTTTTGGCTATTTTTCGACAGTTATTTTTCTACATTCCGTACATGGTTTCAACTGCTCTCACCTACACATGTCTGTCTGACACATTTGTATCAATTAAGGGATTTGCAAACAGTAATGTTATGAAATGACTGCACTACCATGTTAGCTATAGTTATGTAGCTTTTCATTATCAACATTATTTTGTGGTTTATACTAACAATGTGTAACAAAGTTGCTAGTTTGCTATTTTAGTGTCTAGTACCAAGTTTATAGCCTGTCACATTAGCATTCCTTGAGTGTCCCTCAGAGCCTAGATTAAGCTATCCAGCTATCCCTTTGATAAACATTTCTTAAACGAGGCTTTATTTGGCCAGATTTGGAGCAGATTAACACTGGGACTGAGCCTAAGTTGATTTACCAGTGATGGTCTCTGCATCATAATAGTCGAAAGTCTCCCCTCTTGCTTTGCCAGCTTCACAATCTTTGTTCACAAGAAGGCAGTTATTTTTCCTCACTGGATCAATTTAATTGAATTTGTAGATGACAGAATCTGCAAATATTTATTATTTGTGTTACTGGTAGCAATAGTTTGCCCAACTCTCAATACAACATAGATAAAATGATGCCTGACACAATCTGTTTGTGATTAGGACCTTGCGGGATGATGGGGGTGACTTGGGTTTTGACTAGTTACCTGAGGGATATGACCCCTACAAACAAAGTGTTATAGTTCAACTGGAGCAAAGCTCCAGCCCAGAGGATTCGACACTGCCTGCCTGGACAGTGGATAGGCAGTACTCTCGGAAGTGGTTGCTAACTCGCCAGTTCTATTTATTTCAAACACACCTTGAGTGCCTTTTTAGAATATTAAAAGTAAAAGTTGAACTAGGTATAGGTTGAATCACTATTATGTTCTATCAATCGGGCATATAGAGTAGCAAAACTGACATGTATTTATATGAAAGCAATACAGATTATTACTTGTCTTTTGGATCGAAATTTAGAGCAGCCCTTGAAGAAAGGAATGCATGAAAATATAGCGACAGTTTATAAAGTGGTATTCGTTGGCCCCTTTACAACAAAAGTTCCAATTTAAAGTTTCACCTCACTTTACTAACAAAATAAGTAATTCCACAACATTACCACCACCCAATTATTAATGATACATTTATATAGCAGTTTTTGAAGTGTTACAAAGCTATTTCCCAAAAATAAAAATTGTGTAGCATATTATATATTCATTTCAAGATTGAAGATTCTAAACACTTTATTGTCCATCACATAATGATAGAAACTTGTCTTAGGTAAGGGGTGCACAAACAACGTAAAACATTCACCCATGAAAGACTCACATAAAATACATTAAAACATAAACAATTCCATAAATAAATAAGAGCCGGTGTGCAAAGCTGCATTAAAAAGTATATTTAAAATGGATATTGCAGTGGGAATGAAAGAGGTTTTATTAAGTTTTCTTTTTGGCCAGAGGTGCTCTGAAGCGGCGGCCTGACGGAAGTACCTGAAAGGAATGGTGAAGGGGTGTGAAGGGTCCTTAGTGATGGAGTCTGCCTTTCTTTTTACTGCGTGACTGTAAATGTCTGAGAGTTGGATCTGAGTGGTGCCGGTGATTTTGGTTCCTTGCTTGATGATTCTTGAGTTTTTTCTTGCTTTTCTCTTTGAGGAAGTTGTACCAGGATACAATGTTGAATGCGAGGACTGATTCGATGAGTGACCGGTATACTGCTGTTAAAATGTCCTGTCTGCCTGAGGCTGCATTGTGTGCACATATTCTCATGTAGTGGAATTAGTAGTATTTTGCAGCCAGATTCCCTTCCAAGAGGTAAAAAACCCATTTGGCACACTTTGGGTACCTTGGGTATCCAAATGGCCAAAATGGAGAGTCCGCCTGTTCCGTGCCTTTTTGGAGGAAATAGAGTCAGCATACGAGGACGTGCTCTACTTCACCGAGGTACGTTGGCTTAGCAGGGGGAAGGTCTTGAAGAGGTTTTTTGAGTTGAGAGCAGAAGTGAAAGCCTTCATGGAGAAGGATGGGATGACTTGGGGCAATTGGCCCCCGGGCCGCGAGTCTGAGACCCCTGCTCTAAACTGTTCTAAACTGCGCTCCCCCAATGAGGAATGCCACTGATTCTTGAATTGAACGCGCATCTTCGTACACCTGAATTTGCATACAGAAACGCCCTGCCAGCTCCTTATGAGGGCATGCAAACATTGGACCGTGTACAAAACAGAAGGTTTTATTTGTCACATGCAGCGTCATACCAGTAAGATGAGCAGTGGAATGTTTCTCCACTGGCTCTTACAATGTGCACACTAAGCAAGGGAAGAAAATAAAACCAACAATAAGAAAATAACAACAGAGAACAAGATGGTTTCTGAACTATTAATACTAGGGTGACCAAACATCCTCTTTTTGGCTCCTAAAACATCTGTCCGTCTGTCTATTTTTAATGAATACCTTAAAATGTCGGGGCTTTTGCGTTGTTTGTTCCACAGACCATTTCCCCCCCAAATTATATTTTTTTATATTGTTTTTGGTTACACATCAGCTATTTAAAATGTTGTATAAGGCGCATTGACGTTACGCACAGTTACCAGTTTGTATGAAACTAATTCCATTGATCTTTGCTCAGTTAGATCAGTTAGTTGGCTCATTTTCTCTATATTAGATATTTTTAGTATAGCACTTAGTATAGAATTGTCCTTGTGTGTTTTTATGTATTGTGGCGGACAGAGGGAGTTTGGGTGGAGTAGAGCAGTGTGGGCAGGTTCCTTTAGGGGTGCTAGAGCCCAGGGACAGCCATCTCCCTACTAAGCCAAACAAGATTCAGGTGGGAAAGGTGAAAGGGTGAAGCACAAGGCCAATTGGTGCCGAGAGCAGGCCCTATATAAAGAGGGGGAAAGACAGGCATAGGAAGGTGACGTGAGGGGGGAACGTAGAAAGAGGTGTGTGTCCCATGGGTTGTGTCAGAGAAAGCGAGAGAGACGGGGAGAGGATCGAGAGAGCTGGGGATTCCGAACGGACCCTGAATCCCCCTCGGCCAGGAACCTGTGTCCGGCTATCTACACCCATGTAAACCCTGGACAATAATACTACGCATGTGATATGCTGGACTATGCCTCCGTGTGTTAAGCCTGGACTATATGCTCATGCTCAGATGCTTGTGTGACTCTGGACTCTGTGTTTGACCCGGCATGTTCCTGCCTGTGTAAGGTAAATAAAGCTGTGTGTTAAACGTAAACCCTGCTGTGGACAGTCATTGCTTCCTGTTGGTCATCTCCGGCGGGCAAAGTCCCGGTATAGAGAGACGGGCTTGCCACATATGGTGGAAAATGCGGGCAATATTGTACAGTAAACAATAACTGTACATTGCCGGAGATGAGACAGACCCGGAAGCAACGGGCGGCGGCGCGATCCACCCCGACGGAGCGGGTGGACAG
>OMOT01080811.1:0-12738 GCA_900312575.1 Acanthochaenus luetkenii
ATGTTTACAGTCAATTCAGACTATTCAATTCAGAAACCATGTATTGTTGTAGAGGAAACTGGTGGAGAAAGAGAGAGAGGGAAGCAGATAAATCACTGAAGAAAGGACAAATAAGAGAAAAAAGTGTCACACACACACACAGAAGTAGGCCTATCCACCAAAACAGCACAACAAAGACAAATATTACCTCATGAAACATTATGTCCTACTCTCTGCTGGATTTGTCAGAATAAATACCAGTCATGACTAACTTAAACTGTACCACAAAACTATTGTGTGTTCTTATACAATATCCCAACTATCTCCATTTACTCCTTTGCTCCCTCCATCTTCTGATTGTTCAACTGATCCCCGTACTCCCCTACTCCCCACTTCCTCTCATCTCACTTCCTCTCGCCTCCCTTCCTCCTATTTTGAACGCTTAAATCAGCATTCATTATGCTTAGACGAGTGATGAGGCTACCACAACTTTTATCCAAAAAACTGCTATAAATATCCAATTGGGAGGACGGAGGGGGAGAGACAGAGAAGACAGAGAAAGAGAGAAATGGAGAGGGAGTGGGAGGTGAAACACACTAGCTGTAGTCTGTCCAAACAAAGCGAGGCCCGATGCACGCTGGACTACAGAGTGCTACTGAATCCAAAGCAGGCAATACACTCATATAATGTCTGAAGGAAAAACAGACAATCAAGTCCCATCATTCACAGATGCCTGACACCTTGTGCCTTGAGCTTATTATTCAAAAAACGTAATATATTACGGATTACTCATTACAAAAGTATTATTACTTGTTAGACTACTCGCTATACACTGAATGTACAAAATATGAGGGACACCAATGACATGAATCCAGGTAAACCCTTATTGATTTCCCTTATTAAATATATACAAATCACAAAGGAGGAGATGCAGATAAAGAGAAGCAGACGAGTAGAAAATGATTTTTAAACTGAGACAACTGAGATGTGGATTGAGCACAAGGGGCTGTGACTTAATATCATGAAGATGTCGCTAATGTTTTTGTACATTTAGTATATAGCAAGTGGTGTAACAAATTACTGCTCCCATGGAGTAATAGCTAAAGTAATAATAATAATTTTTAAATGCATAATTAGTAATGTATAACACATTTCTTTACTATTATTCGACAAATGGAGAAAGACAGGAAATATTTGGAGAGCGAGAGGTATGACATGCGATAAAAGTCCTGGGCCGGATTCAAACCCAGGATGTCGCTTCATTCAGCTTATCTCCCCCACCCCTCTCTCCTCCATGTGCTGATGGTGTGGTTTTAAACGATAACACTGGGGTCAGATTGTATTGGGAGGGGGTCTCGCTATGGAGTTTATGTGGGAGTGTGGGATTACAATCCTTTGGCTTAAAGTGATGTTGAACTTTGGTAGTACCTTGGGTTGTGTAGCTTTCTGGAAATGACATAAGCACCAAAATCGACAATTATCTGTTAGTCTTAAATACTTTTTTTCTTCTCTCCATTCACTGCCATTGTAGGGCGAAACACTTTTCAAAATCACACTTCTAGCAAATAAAAGAACACGAACAAAACACATTCTGACAATAAACCGTATTAAAAAACTAGTCCTGTCACTGAATTGTGTAAGTTAATTGCTTTCTTTATGTTTATTAAACCTTTCAGTTTGAACAAGTGTAACACCGAAATCCGGTTGGAGGAAACGGTTGGAGGCCAATAGAATGAAGAAAATTGTATGTTTACTAATAATTAGTAGTAGTAATTAATAAATAGGTGATGAAAGAGAGCGAGCGAGCGAGAGAGAGATGAAGTCTTGCAGTGATATGAGTTTGGCAAAAGAGAAGATGAGGGTGACCCCAAAGAGTTAAGCTCCACAGGATTTAAAGACTACAAAGAGCCTATACAAAAAGTAGGGTTCAGATGTGCATGTGTGTGGGTATGTGTGCTACTTAACACTGTACCATTTCTGAGACAACAGGTACTTATACCTATTCTTAAACTCACAAACACATACACAAAGTGCTTCATCTTCTACTTCTAATAATCTACTTAATTTGTCAATTGGGTGTTTTCATTAATCTACTTTTGCAAATTACTTGGGTACACTGTTATTCTGTGTGTATGAGGGTGAAAGCTGTTCTATGAAGGTGTAGTGTTAAATGGCTTTTGATAAAGGTAACCGCTGCTTCTCTAAATACAGCATATACATAAATTCAGAATAATCTAAATAAATGATTGCCAAACTAATTTTGACTATGTCTACCAGCATCAAACTCTATAGCCCATATGAGCTGCTTTTTAATTAGTATATTTCATTATCCATCATCTCCGCTGCTTTAGAAGGAGGGAATTGAGCCCTAGAATGACCAAACTGGAAATTGGAAAGCTTAAACTCATATCACTCTTTGTAAGGGAGACATTGTTTGGATGAGCACGTATCATCAGCTGCAGTAATTTCACAGTGATTTAATGAGTCATCTTTAAAATCAAACGTGTATAGTTTTAAAAGCTCAACAGATTTATGTAGGCTATTCAAATATGCATCTCCAGTGACTAGGTTTCAGTCAATTCAATTTTGTGATCCACTGTAATATAACAGTTAGTATAATCTCATCAAAACTTGGCATGTTACGGACAAATTAAAATTAAGATAACAAATTAAGGCAAGTGTTAATATATAATTGATAGGGATAAGGGTTTGCATGAAATCTATCATTATGTTGACATCAATCTCTTGAAAACAGAGCAGTTCATGTAATAACAATGCACCTCACATTTGTGTGTAAGTGTCTGTGTGTGTCTTTGCAGTCAGTGGAATTGGACATACCGTATGTGTGAATTTGTGTGAATCTACACTAGTGGATTTCAAAGTGGGAAATAAAATCAGAACCGTCACCCACAAACACAGACATAGCGGACAAAGTAGCCTACAGTCAGCTGACTGGTCCCTTTACTAAAATGGAGAGGGGGCAGTTGCGTGTGACTACGCCGTGTAAGACAAGTTTTCAGGCTACATCATGAAAGTAATATAACTACTAGCATGAAATTAAAAGTAAAATATCACATTTGATAATGAAATGCCAATAAAACATACTCAGAATTGTATACAAACAACGCGACTACATCAGCTAACGTTAGCTTGTCCCTTTACATGAACACCTGACCGGGAGGAAGGGAGGTGGTCAACATAAACATCGCTTTACCAACACCAGTATCAGCGAAACTTACAAACATGTACTGCGAAGTTGTTCTAAGTGCAAAAGAAAGACGATTACTTACTGGATTCACGTTCATCCAAAAATGTGCGTCGTCCTCTGAGTCCTATTCCTCAACAGTACCATCAGTAGAATCCTCCACTTCAACATCACTTCTCCTCTGAATCTCTTCCAGAGCTTCCAAAACGGCAAACTTTGTTTTATGCTGTTTCCTCGACATTGCAAATGTGGAAAAACACCCAAAGTAACACCGAAGTTTAAGTGCGTTGTGCGTAATGTCCCAAAGTGCCGTGTGAGCTGCATTCACGCAGGGCTACCAGTATATATATATGCCATGCCTGCGGGTAAATGGACACATGACCCCTCGTTGGAAAGCACACGAGGAGTAGAATAAGAATATGTCCTCATCTGTAGTACTACCAACGGCCAAAAGATGGCAAGACAAGACCGAGTATTGTCGAGGAGACATAGGGACAGGTTATGCAGAGCTCTCTATAAAACCAGCCTTCTAGCACTGAGAAGCACGGGGATGGACTGAAAATGAAACTGAAACTGTAAGAAAACAATATGTGTTGCTTTTGATGACAATTGCATTGAAAATGTATGAAATAAAGAGACATAAATACAAAATGTACCACACGAAAACTTGGATGTGAAGTTTGGCTGTGTGTTTGCTGTGGGGCTGACAGGAGTTGTTTAGCTTTGACTATTGATTGCTTGCTATCATTTGAAAGGGTAGAGTGTCTAGTTTCATATGGCGGCATTGAGTGAGTGGATCGTTTTCCAAGCTGCGTTGTAATGCTCTTCCATTCCAAGAGCTTGTATTTTAGAAGTCAAACATTTGGATGATTGCCTATCAGACTTTTTTTATTTTTTATATAGGTTTTTTGAAAATTAATATTTTTGCCAATAACTATCACTATCAAGATGGCTTAAGGGGTTAATACTCTGAAGAACTTAATCTCAGATAGTTTATTTGTACCACATTACAAATGGCAAATCCCTTGAATCTTGTGTGTGTGTTTGTGTGTGTGTGTGTGTGTGTGTGTGTGTGTGTGTGTGTGTGTGTGTTCTACCTGCCGCTGGTGTTGCGCAGGACCACCAGAGCATCGGGGAAGCCATCTAGGTTGTAGTCCCCCAGGTGGAGGGCCAGGGGCTGGCCGGGTTTCCCTGGCACAAAGCTCCATACCATATCCCTCCGCTGGAAGTCCGACAGCACGGAAACCCACTGCACACGCACAATAAAATACACATCGATCAGAATAGATATATTGAAACAAGGCAGAATAAGGAAGATAACCAGACCACTAGTATCAAGAAAATGACACTTGATTCAAGAAGTCTTGAAATGATCTCCCCCGGTTGGCAGTTTTGACTTGTTTTAATAAAGATTTTAAGTCAATACAAGATTAAATGACTTGTTAAGATAGATACAACTACTATGACTGATTTATTAAGGGATCTGGTGTTTGCCGCAAGAGATGACAAGCTAATAAATAAATGTTTTAAACATAAAATAATATTATCAGTATACATTTAAACATTTTGAGAATCATTTAAATATCGCTGCAATGAGTGCAGTGGAGAGAGTGACTGACAGGAGTACCGACAACAACCCTTTTCAATTTAGTAAGAGCACTCCAATAATACAATTCTCTACCACTCCTACGCTTTCTATTTTTAGAAGCACTTGAAGCACTGAAAGTGAAACGATCATCATTCTTAAAGTTCACTCCTAAATTGCCTACCTCTAGCCATTAAATGTAGCTATTTTGAGTATAGACCCAGATTTTCAATGCCATAATGATTTTCAGAATTTATTTCAGAAAAGCATTTACACCATTATTTGTTTGGATTTACTCCTAAATAGTCAAGTGAAGCAACTCCTAACCTTAAAACACTTGAATATAGTCCCAAAACACAACAGGATAAAAAGAGAAACAAATCACCAGAGCAGCGCTGTGATCCTGCTACTGACCAATGTCCTTGAAGGGAAATAGTCAAACCAGAGAGGTACAGATGGTAAATTGCATGAAAACACACAGCACACCGGAGACAGCAGTTTAAAAGGCCTAGCTGAGACCATAATCACCTCTCACTTGCAACACAACAAAATGAGCTATCACTTGTCAATTGAAGGAGAGAGGCCAATTCTAAATGCCTATATATTCCCAGTGAATGCGTGTTCTAATAGAGCGCTAACCAGTGACAGGCGAGCTGGTCTCCCCACTTTCATTAGAGTCATTATTAACCCTCTCATTGAGATTAATAATCTATTTTGCAATAGATTGTAAGCCAGTGGGCTCCTGTGAATAAGACATATTACAAGAGGATGTGTGAATAGGAAGGGAGAGGGAGATAAAGAATGATACAGAGAAGCAAGTCTCTAGCACTGTTCAATACACAGCTCTGTGCTGCTGTAGGTTCACACTGTCGCAAATAACAATTCACAGGTAGCACACATCGCTAGAGGGTACACACACATATCTGTATTGACCACACATTGCCAAAGAAGCTCTGTTACTCCCCACATCCACCCATCCACACACAACATATATGTGCACTGTAAAAAAATAAATAAAAGAACAAAATATTGATTATAAAGGATGAGATTGCCATTTGTGTACTTATACCCTATAGACTTTCTACATGCAACTGACACGTAGAGACCATAATTTCACTGATCGGTTCAGTATTTAGCTTTCTAGTATTTTCCTGCAGGCTCTTCCCGGGCTACAATAGAAGTCTATTGGGCAATCTTAAATGCTTTGGAAAAACAACAATAAATGTGCTTTTCCGAGACAGGAGGGTGTATTCTTACATGTCTCAGTATACTCTCCTGTGAAATGTAGGCTATCGCAAACCGAATGTTGAAACAACAGAACTATTTCACCGACCGCACTTCGCACTGTAAACTTCTGTACTCTAGCTAGGTTGTAGACACATTGTGTTGGAGACACATTAGTATCCGAATAGTAAGTATTACTTACAGAATTGAGAGTTATCAGTTCGGTCCCTCCGGCCTGGGCCTCTTTCTCCGATTTATTTTGGGGCCGTTTCTAAAACTGCCTGGTTTATTAGCGCTTGAAAGTCATCGGGCACGCTGGAGATGCACAAGTATTTGTGTGTGTGTGTGCGCATGGATCCTGGGGAGGCATGGGGCCAGATGCTGGGGGTTTAAACTATTAATGAATGTTATACAGAGAGAGCAGGTGCATGGGGAGAGTCACCAGAGGGAAGCGGCCCAGACCCACTACTAACATCTCTTAATACAGCCAGCATGTCTGAGAGAGACAACCACAGCCTATTACCAATTAGACCAGTTTGAAATTAATCAAAGAGGCCATTTATCTCCAAAACAGCTGTGCACACCACATCAACACACACCCCCACACACCTAGGCCTGTGTGTAGGGGTTGTGGGGAGGTGTGGGAGGCTAATGATTTGATGCCTCAGTAGCTTCCTGCCCCTTCAACTCCAATTCCCATGGGATCTAGCAGGCTGCACACTGATTCCTTCGGTCCTAATCTGTAATAAGGGTATCTGCAGGTTTCAGAAAGCCAAATTAAAAACGTTTTAAGACCTTTTCAATGCTATCTGCAATTAAAATTAAAGGATAAGCTTTTGTAAAGCATTTACGATTGCCCCATTGACTTCTATTGTAGACCAGTGAGAGCCTGCAGGAAAGTTGTAGCAAGCTCAATACTGAACCGATCTGTGAAATTATGGTCTCTATGTGTCTGTTTCATGGTAGACAGTCCACAAATAGGGTTTAAGGTCCAAAATAGTGAACTCATCCTTTAATAATAAAGAAACAACAATCTGTTAAGAACAACCTATTTCCAATTGAACATCGCTCTTGAAAGTTCTAAAATGGGCAGTACAAGAAAAAGGACACAAATAAACTTATAGTTAAGGGACATGAGGTTCAATTATGTTCATTAAAGCAAATTTGATGACAGCAAAACACGTTTGGCATATTGTATTAACCCTGTTCTCTATTCATCAAAGAGTAGACGTAGCATGTAAAGTAAAACAACAACAAAATACCCAATTAATGACATTTCCCTTATTTTGTTCTGTCTACCTCTGCTTAGACTAGATATCACCAAATGTAAAGAATCTGTCAGAACTGATTTACAAATCAAAAAGCAGTAATAACATATATAGTGAAACTGGTGAGTCTGCATAAGTAGAGAAAAAAACTACTTCAAATTTGGTCTCCTGCCCAGACAAAACTATTGTTGGTACATAAGTATTTTGACCCTTAATACACATATTTCATATTAGCACCAAATGAAATATAATGAAATGGTGAAAATGTTTTATTTTCATCATTATTTGGTGAAAAAACAAGACATTATACAAACTATCTGATTCGTTTTTTAAGGCCTTGCATTGATAGTTTAACTTGAAAATGTTGCAGAGTTTTCAAGAACCTGCGTATACCCTGAATAATGACATTAAATAGTGTGACACATTCAGGTTGGGTCCTGGAGCAGCTTGGACTAAGCACACTGTAGGCTGAACAGAGCACACGACAATACTAATATGCTCCTTTGGATACAGATGGTCCCATACAAGCAAGTGATAAACCATGATCCAGCTTAAATATTTTTCCCGAGCTAAGACGGAGCTTGACGATTTACACTGGCCAGTCAAATTCTCATTAAATGACCATTGAGTGATGTTGCGATGTGGTTTAAGAGGCTGATATAGGTGTAAAGCTTGGCTATGATTACTACCATCTTGTCGATGGGAGTGCTAGAAATGACTGGCTGGCAGGGAGATGTGAGGAGAGAGTGAGACCTGAGAGGCGGTTGCCAGCCCATCAGCTGCCACAAAACATAATACTTGACATGATGGTACACTGATAAAGACACATATTTGCACACGTCCACACACAAAGGTGTAACCATTACAATGCTAAAAAAAAGAAATACAAACTATTTTTAAAAAGTGCCTGGGGCAGACACACATCTCTAATTATCTAGGGGTTTTCTCTCTGGTTCAATCTGAGGAGAACTAATGACTAAAAACTAAACAACCACTCTGCAGAGAGACAGAGTGTGTGGGGGAGAGAGAAAATGACTGACAGTGAGTGAGGACAAATCAAGTAGTTTGGCTAGAAGTGCATATGTAGACCCAGCAGCTACATTTTTCGGACTTAAAGCAAACGTGTGTGTAAGCATTTCTCCACATTAGGCCTTGGTCTAATATCTTGGTCACAGTTGAAGAATCATTACATACATAGATGGTATCGCTCTAGCAACCAAATAACAGCATTTGGTTTAATTCTATAATGTGATATATCCATTTCAGGAAGAAACAAAAGCTACCTGTCCATTGCTCAACATTTCAAGCATACTTGTTCCATTCATTAAAAACAGTGGTTTAAAGCAAAGAAAAAGTGGTTAATATAGTTAGTAACAACAAATAAATATTCTAACTTTTTTTCACTCTTACTTTTCTGTAACGTAAATTCATTAATTGGCGAGTTATCATTAAACTGAAGTCCTTTCAACTGTGTCCGACGCTACCAGGACATTTTCTCTCAGGACCAACACACAGAGTGTTTTACGACCCCGCCTGGACTTCCCTGTCTGCCCTCTGCTGTTACCCGTTTAGGGCAGCAGAGGGCCCCTGTGTGTTTCCCATGTGCCCCTTGGTTCCCCAGCTGTGTCCTATCGTAGCAGAAATAAATCTTTATTGTGTGATAATTCCTCAACAATGTAATACATGTGATGGTTGTGGCCTACTTGGGTTTTAAATCCTGTGTGTATTTTAACATCTGTTTAAATAAATGCATTAATTAATTAAAAATATAAAAACTTGGCTATGGTTCTAAGCTGATAAGAACTAGCTTTCACAACACTACTGACTTGTTTATTAAAATTCTAAGAAGTGTCCAGAAAGACACCAAGATGTTTAACTGCATTATGCACATTTGTATTCAGGGGACCAAGATAATTGCTTAGGCTAGTGACAGAGCTAGGAGGGCCAAATATAATTACTTCAGTTTAGTTTTAATTTAGTTGAAGGAAGTTCCTCGACATCCAACATTTCATTTAGACAGTTAAAATGTTTCTTCAATGAGCAAACATTGTCGGGTGTAATTGGCTGATACATCTCAACTACTTGGCGAATAAACCAATTCTGATTCTGATTCTGATTCTGATCTGCATAACAATTATATAAAATATGATATTTTTCCAGAATGGAGCCCAGGGGAAGCATGTAAAGTGAAAATAGAAGAGGCCCCAAAATAGAACCATGGGGAATGCCACATTTAAGAGGCAGGGGATGAAGAACAGCTTCCTATTTTAACAGAAAAGGTTGTTTCTTTCAGGCTTTCAGGTAAACTATTTTAACGCAGAGTCCTGCAAACCAACTTCGTTCTCCAGGCGTCTTAAAAGAATGCCATGGTCGATAGTATTGAAAGCTCTGCTGACATCGAGCAGGACTAAGATGGCACAAGAACCTGAATCGACAGAGAGAAGGATATCATTACATACCTTCAACGGAGCGGATTCAGTACTATGCAGAGATCTAAAAGCAGACTGAAATTTGTCAAAAATGTTGAAAGTGTTCAGGAAGGAGGAGACCTGGAAGAAGACACATTTTTCCAAGATCCTGTAATATTTATGGTCACTGGGATCTAGGCTAGATTTATTTAATAGCGGTTGCACAGTAGCATGTTTAAAACTAGAAGGTACAACTCTGTTTGTTAAGCTGCTATTAATAATAGCCAAAATAAGGGGGTAAATTGTGACAAATACTTCCTTAAAAAGGCTTGAATGTATAATGTCTAAGGGACAGCAGGTGGGATTCATAAGTGAGACTACCTTGGACAGCTGGGAGGACGACACAGGTTGAAACTGCTGGAGGCAGCTGACTGGCCAATGTGTCTGACGGATCAGAGCCTGAGATTGAGATGTGAGCTCTTATGCTGTCAATTTTGTCTATGAAGAAATTCTTAAACTTTATACAGGTTTCGGTAGTGGGCTCAAGGGTAGCTACAGCAGCAATAGAAGGATTTAAGATATAATTAATTGTGTTGAACAGTATTTTCGGTCTGTGGACATTTATGTAATTAGTTCTGCATAATATTGTACCTTGGCTGACTTAACAAAGCTTTGATAAAGCTTTAAACAGTCTCTTAAGATGTCATAGGAGATCTGGAATTTATATTTTTTCCATTTGTGCTCAGCCCTCCTACAAGCTTGTCTAAGAGCACAAGTGGAATCATTCAGCCAGGGAGTACCAACAGTGTTCACCTTGGGTCTTTTTAGTTTAAAAGGAGCTACACAGTGTCAGAGCAGGATGAGTTGAAGAATGTGACTAGCTCCTCAATGTCGGTGTAGTAGGGAAGGGTATCAAAGATACAAGGTAAGTGAGTGAGCATAAATGTGTTGGAGAAAAGTGTGGCTGTGGCTGAGTTCATAAATCGGATGAGGGAGTAAGGCTGGGAGGAGGTGGGAAGGGGACAATGTGTGATCCTTTTCATGAGTTGGACCCAACACTGATTGAGTGAGATTAAAATAATCCATAAGGCATAACAACTAATTGACCATAGGTTTTGATGGGCAACAGATATGAATGTTAAAATCCCCAATAATCAACAGTTTATCAGAGTGAGTGGCCATACATGATAAAAGATCAGAGAATGAATGAATGAAGTTGCTATTAGTTTTAGGTGGTCTGTAAACCAGTGCACATAAAACAGGAGTAGTGACATTGATTTTGAAAAGTTGTACTTCCAATGTAGAGTAGACATCGGTTGGCATAATTCTGCATTTAAAACAGTTTTTAAAAACTGTGGCTAAGCCACCTCCACGACCAGTAGTCCTTGGGGAATTTAAGAAGTTACAGTAGGAAGGACAAAGATCACCAAGTAAAGTAAGAAAACCAACTTTAAGCCGGGTCTCAAGTTACAAATAAAAAGTCCAACTGGCGAGATGTAAAGTTATCATTTAAGGTGAAGGTCTTGTTTGATAGGGACAGAGCGTTTATTAAGGCAAATTTGACTGGTTTAAATTAATGCCTCAGTTCTATATTAACTGTGTAATAGATGTAAAACATGTGATGGCAGTATTATATGAGATACCATCAAAATATGAACTGCACAATATTATAATACAAGGATGATAACTTAAAAATATAAATGGCTTCAAAGTATTAAACATTAGAATCTACTGTTTTACATCAGGCTTTGGTCAGCGGAGCACTTTTTGTTGGACTCTAGTAGCACTTGGTGAGATAATTATTTGTTATTCTGCTATCTTTGTTTGTTAGTTAAATCAGTTTAATTTGAAGCACTTTGACTGGTGTAGTCATCTAGTGCAAGTGAAACTACTTGGAAGTGGCTGCTAATTGCGGGGAGGGGCTTGAGGCATTGTTGGTGAATGGTACTTGTTGAACCCACTAATTGTGCAGCATCAGCTGTAGCTTCACCTCTGCGCACAAACACTCCGGGTGCACAAAGACAAGGGAGTCTATCTGCGGAAGTACATCAAGGGCAGGCCACAGAAAAGGTTCACACGGCTAGGGTTGTTTAGGCATTATCTAGTAACTTACTCTACCTGTCCAACTACTTGCTTTCCTATCAATACATAATGTGTATCTCTCTCATCCCTCTTGTAACATTAGCGCCATAAGGCCCGTAGACATGACACCCCTTTCAGGTGTAGGAACCCCTCTAATCTGATTTACCAGACCGCTCCAGCAGTCCTTATCATACCATTACTGGAGGACTCTGGAACTGCTAGTCGGCAGTGAAGAAAACTGAGACCATCTCAGCATATGCCTTTTCCGAATCACTCCACTTCCTGTCCCTCACGGAGACGTGGATCATACCTGGAAATACTGCCACTCTAGCAGCCCTCTCGGCTGCTTACTCTTTCTCCCACACCCCTAGAGCCTCCGGCCGTGGCTGAGGCACAGGGATCCTTGTTTTACCTAAGTGGACCTATACTGTCCTTCCTCTTTCACACCTTTCAATTTCCACCTTTGAATTCCACGCATTGTCTGTATCTCTTTCTGTCAACCTTAACACATTGGTGATCTATCGCCCCCCTGGTCAGCTTGGTGACTTCCTTGAGGAGATGGATGTCCTTCTCACCTTCTTTCCTGAAGACGGCACTCGTTCTTCTAGGTGACTTTAACATCCAACCAGAGAAACTACAATCTTTAGCCTTTCTTAACTTTTTATCATCCTTTGACCTCACTCTCTCTCAATCTCCTCCGACTCACAAGGCAGGGAACCTGCTTGACCTTATCTTCACCAGATCCTGCTGCACCTCCAACCTAATCGTCACCCCTCTCCCTGTATCCGACCACCACTTTGTATCCTTCTCCCTTCCCTTCTCATCTTCCCCCTCAGCATCCACTCACACCATTCGACCCGACATAACCTAAACCCTATCACCTACCTTGCTCTCTTCTGCTATTCTTTCATCGCTTCCCTCTGCTGAGCAGTTTTCTCTCCTGTCCACCGACGACACCTCCTCTACTCTTCTCTCCTCTCTCCTACT
>OMOT01080816.1:0-10838 GCA_900312575.1 Acanthochaenus luetkenii
CTGATATCCAGACACTAACCGGATGATAGATGAAGTTAGATGTTACCACACTAGCCAGATCTGGAGGAGGTAACACAGTGCGGCTCTCCTCCGCTCTGCAAAATTTTAGTTCAGTATGGCAGTTTACAGACCGTGTGCGTTTTGTCTAAATTATTTGTCCCCGGCCGTAAAATCCAAACTGCGCCCAGACGATTACAGCCCAGATGGAGCGGGTTGGATTACGTCTTCTTCCATCGCTGTGTGCTTCCGTATCGCGCTTCCTGCCTCAGGCCAAAATGCTTTATTGACACAATAACATTAGAGAGGGCGAAGGGGAAGTCCCCCCTCTGCTGGACCGCCAGCAAACAGACATTTTGATGACAAAATGTCTAACGTTAGTGCAAAAAAAGGACTGAAAAGAATCTATTTGGGGGAATTTGTGAATCGATCGATAATCGTAGACAATAGAATTGCGATTCTTACATGAATAGATTTTTCCCACCACATCTATTACAGGTTGACTTTAACGACCACCCCACTTTTCACCATTGACCTCACCAATCCAGGAAGATAGACAGCGAGGGAGTACAGAAGAATTTAATTTGAAACTGATCAACAGCAGAGGGGGATAAGGAGGAGGCAACAGCTTGAGTCTGTTAGCACTTAGCTAAACTGTTGGAACTGGGAGACGACTCCCCAGTTTTCAGCTCAAACCAAATACATTTGTCAAACTTTGAACACAGGGTGATCTTTTCATTAAGAGAATATCTGCGCCGTGACATTTACAACACCCGTTAAAATGAAGATGTATTACGTATTTCACAAGGTGGCAAAAAAGGCATCCATCTCTCCCCCTTTCCCTCTATGGCTCTCATGAAATGTTGTACAGTTACTGGCTTATTAATTTAAAGTGTACTGCTTCAGCCTATCCTATGTGAATATGCTAATACACCATTTTGAGGCCTGATTAAGTATTTTACGAGAAGCTGTAAAATAATTTTTGGGAAACTCAGTCAGGTTCAATAACTCAACGTGACAAACCAAAGAGGAGAACGATGACTCACCCAGTATATTAAAAGGAAGTGGACTAATGCAAGAAGAGGTTGAAATGTAAATGGCAGATTTGAATCCCCGTACCATGCAAGGGATATTCCTAAAGACTAATCTGTGACCGATGTCATCAAATGTAGGCCATGCACATTACAGTCATCACTATATTTCTCAAAAATTGTGCTATATGTTCTCGATGATCCCATAAGTTCTAGCATCATTCAAGCAAAAACAAATCACAAAAAGAAAAAAAAAGGATAAAAAAGAAGAACAGAATTCACATTATCCTTTTGATCTTGGACTGTTAATTTTGTTTTAGGGTGGATTTTCCAGTCCATTTGAAGGTTTAGCTGTCTTAAAAACTCCAAACTGTAACACTGGCTGTAACCACTGGTGTTGCCATAATTAAGGAGGTGGGAAGACTACTTTGAAGGTGAATATATCGTGATCCACACTGTCTATGTGTCTTTGAGAGGTGGGTATATTTTATTATATTGTATGACTGTTGTATTTATTTGTATGTACTGTTTTTTGTGTGTATTGTTGTAACAATGCTTTTATGCTGCCCTCTAGGCCAGGTCACTCTTGGAAAAGAGATTTTAATCTCAATGAGTTTTTTTACCTGGTTAAATAAAGGAAATTGAAATTGAAATTGAAATGATCAGAATAGAAAGAGGTGAGTTTTCTAGACCTTAATTTCAGTTAAAGATATCTGTCAGTAATCAATATGATGCAGGCTTATAGTGGTTGGGTAGTATGACTATCAACTGGTCCTGATCACTCTATAACTAAAGATTATTATTCACAACCACAAATCAAAATACGACATTATGGCTAATCCTAACCCTAAAACGACATCAAACATGTAGTCATATGTTTATCAGGACTAGGGGTGTTAACGATTAGTCATTGATCGATGAATTGCCGTTAATAATTTGATCGATGACTATTTCAAATGTAATGATCAAATTGAACTATTTGCGGTCTCATATTAATTGTGTCAATAGAAGACTCACTCGACCATGAAGCAGGCAAAAAAGGATTCTCATGTGGGAATATTTCACACAAAAAGACAACTATGTGCACTGCCATTTGTCTGGCAGCAGAAGTGGATGTGACCACCACGGACGAAGCGAACCATGTGACCGACAACGGAGTGGGGGGGGGGTGTCACAGACCGGTGCTGCAGTCCAGGAAGCCCCGCCTCAGCCTGTGAGACACGCTGCTAATGCTATGCTGCTACTACTGGGCGACCACTACTCCACCCGCACCAATGACACGGAAACAGAAGTGGACGCCAAATGTCAGTCCCACGGATTGGTGGAAAGTCCACCGAGGAAGATTCCCGAGGCTGGCAAAGTTGCTGCGACGCTACTTATGCTGCGTCGGCCCCATCAGATCGTTACTGCACTTATGTAGTTTAAGTTTGAAACTGAGGCCTGAGCAGTCGTAGTTTGTCGTAGCTTTCTCATTTCAAGAGGGAATCTATTATAGCACTGTTTTCAAAAACGTTATTTATCTTTATTTATCTATTTCATAATCATTTAGCAAATGTAAGTTTCTAATTAAAGCTCATCTTATTTTTGTATGTCATAGACGAACATATTAGTCACTGATTCGCCTCGGAAGAGTGAGCGCAATTTCCCGAGCCTTATTGAAATATTAAAATATCATAATTAAACAAAACAGCGTTCATAATTATATTTGTGCTATGCCATGAAACAGGCATATTTATCTAATGCTTCAATAAAGCTTTGATTGAGGAAAAAAACATGCATTTAGTATTTTCTCCGTCATAAGCTATTTTTAGCTGTTTTGTTATTGATTGATCGATTGATTGTTCATTAACGTTGGCGACTATCAATCAAGGAAATTCCTTAGCATTTGCAACCCTAATCAGGACTGACATTTTTCAACATCTGGAAATGATCAACTTAATTTTCTGTACAGGCTTTACATACGTGTATAGGAACCCTGAATATCATGAGATTTCCCTTATATGTACAAATAATAATCCAGTCTTCAATGTTATTATGTATAATAAAATGAAAACATCATAGAGTACTGGCTAAAAGCTAGACACCCAAACTGACTATAATCTATAGAACTATAATCTACCTATAACTAAACTGAAGGCTTGAGGTGAGCAGGAGCGCTCATACCATGACATGTCACCCGTAACCCATGATGACAGACCTCTTTGAGCAGATGAGACTCTGACAAACGAGAGAGGATTGAGTGATATGAGGTGGGTGAAAGGAGGGAAAGCAGAGAACAATAATGTCAAAGTGCTGCTCCTGGAGACACAGTTCTCACTCCCCTGAGGAGAATTACTCAAACTCTCTATACATCTACCTCACCTGTCTCTTTATATCTAAGCCTTATCGCCACTCACACACACACACACACCCCCGCCGCCACACCCCCCTCCCCTTCTGCCGTCAGCATTTATTTCTCTATGAAAGGCTCCGATCAAAGGGTGATTTGCATGATTACATTTTCCATACCTTGCATTAGTAGTGCAGTATGGATGAATAGCTAATGACCTATCAGAGTTAAGTAGCCATCTCAACCAGCCATCACATTACTGCTCCTCAATCTGCTAATGAACAGCTCTCTCTCTCTCTCTCTTTTTGAGAGATTAGTTTCTCACTCTGCAAGTCTCACATCCTCAATAAAACATATAGCTTGTTTGCAGTCATGTGATTTTGATGACGCGTGAAATTCAGATGGGGGGCAGGAAGTGAAGAACACTGATTTGAAATGATGGAAAGTCAATACACAAAAGCATTGGACGAGCCTGCACACAGTAGGCATCATCAGAAAATATATATTTGCCTGGCATGGAGGCGATCAACATAACAAATTACCTCCAGACCTCCTACAACACGACTATCTAGATGAAGGCATACAAGAGTCTGGAGGCTTATAACTATTGTGCTTGGTTGGGTCAACGACCTCAGATCGAAAGCAGCATTGAATGACTGTCATCTTGTTTTTGCCCGGGTGAGTAAATCTGCTTCAGAATCACTCTTTTTATATTGCTATTTCAACTCTAATGTACATGGATACACCACTGGCGTCAGCTAAACTTTAGTTGGCTAACTGTAGCTACAATTTTCTACCTTGTTACTAGGTCAAGCATTCTCAGAGGTCTGGTGAAACACTGTTGAAAATGTGGATCATGGCGAAACAAAATGGAGAAGTTGTCGTGATAGCTAGCTAATGAAACAAAGACACCGTAAGATAGCGTTAGCTATCTAGCTGCGAAAGACAAACACACAGGGTGATATCGCATATGTAACGTTAGTTATGTTTCCAGCAATATTGTCATCCTGGTCTGTATTTTTATCAGTTTTAGCCAGCTATGTAAGTAGCTAAATTACTGTAGCCTTACCTTTCATGAAGGGTCACTATATACACGAGCGTTGTCTGACTCAGCTCCTCCAGACTAAAAGACTGAGATTTTTGATCCACGTCTGCCGCCGTTTCTCTGCGCGAAAGTTTTTAAAACTTCTCCCCTTTATGTGTAACCACTTTCGGGACTCGAAAGTAGGCCTTGTTTTTTCCCCAATTCGATCGGTTGGTACAGCCTCACTTCCTGCCCCCCAACGCAGTATGTGACATCACATACAAACAAGCTATTGCCCACACTATTGGCATGTTGGTTCAAATATTTCAGGTATGTTTGATGTATCATACAGGACACAAAAACAGTCTCAAAACACGTATGCATAATGCTGTTATTTTGCCCAAGTCTAGTATAAATTAGCACAACTCAATGACTTTACCATCCATACACGGATCACGGTACGTCAGCACTCGTCCATTAACTGTTATGCTGCAAAACTGTCAAAACCTCGCAGACCCACCAAGGTGCACGATTAAAAATGAACTGAAGAAAGAATTTGATCAGCTACTCTTGGTGAACAGACAAAAGTTTAATGCTAAAACCAGTGTTTCAGCAATAATACTTTCATCTGTGTTGTGTTTCTCTGATTAACAGAAAATAAAAGCAGCTTGTGCGAGAATGCGTGTGTTTTTGCATGCAGGCCAACTAGTGTGTACGTGCATGTTTGTGTGTGTTTCAGCAACCGCTTGAGTTGTTTTCCCATTTGGCTGAGCAGAGCAAGCGAGGGACACAAAACCTCATACCACAAGGTCAAAAGATTGACACCACACGTTTTATTCATATTTTTTCTCTCTCTGGGTTATAGCAAACTCTTACAACACCCCACCCCACACCACCACCTTTTTACTGCCTCCCACTAGGCTGAATTTCCGTAATCTTCTGAATCTGCTGCCAATAGATTTCCCACCAGATGCTCTTATTGAAGATGCAGAGGATGAAAAAGGAGATACCCCTGTGCAGATACACACAATTTCTTCAGTTTCTCTTCCATACTAAAATACACAAACACACACACACGCGCTCACCCACATATATACACCAGCTAAGCTCTGGAGACCTCCTTTAATAGTCTTTGGCTTCTAAGGGGTCTGACAGGACCTCGGAGAGGAGGACGAAAGGAAGAAAGGATGATGCCAGAGAAGGATGGAGAAAGGGATTGATGGAAGGAAGGAATGGGGAGTAAGGAAAGGAAAGAAAAAGAGGAAGAATGGTGTGAGGGAGGGGCGGAGGGAGAAAAAAAAGTAAGCAAGGGGGATGGAGGGTGAGAATATATAATCCTGAGCAAATAGTTATTACCAGTCTCTGAAGGGTGGTGGCGTGATCTGAATAGACTGGGACTTGGAAACCACTGTTACCGGTGGTGATAGGGGGCCGCTTCACAGCCCCGCAATCTGACAAAGGCTTAGTAGGTAATGGAAGAGGACCTCAGAAGAAAAAAAAACATAGGAGCTTTAACACGCTATAAGACCCAAGCATCAGATAAGCCCAAACTCTCTTCAGGTCTGGCAAAGTCAATGTTTAAACGTCAGTGAAGTTTATCGCTCATTATTTGTCAATTGTGAACTTAAACATGAATGCTTGAACCTACAACTGCAACCATCAACTGTACAATATTCATTATAGGCCATATTAAGTATTTACCCAGTGACTGATCAAAAAGTGACTAGAGACTGGGTTCAAGCTCTTGGGATAACGAGCATACGCCTTGTTGAAGTGTCCTTGAGCAAGACACTGAATCCCTACCAGCTCCAGGGGCGCCGACCCCGGAAAAGACTGGCTCTGTGTCAACCTAAACATGAAACATGGATGCCCAAACCTGAAGAATCAACTGCACAATATACATTTTAGGCTAGATGGACTATTTACCCAGTAACTCATCAGAAAGCAGTAGGAGTGTAGGGAGAACAGTACTGTAGCTCAGTGATGTGTTTGGCCTGGAAAGTCAAGCCGTATCCACCACCGCATCTATGCAAAGAAACCTCACACATGACACTCAAGAACACAAGAAAAACACATATTATGAGCTTGGATAAACGCATACACACATGTGCGTGCACACACTACATATACACAGTTTTCACTCTAGGCACCAATCATCTGAACATTGAGAGAAGAGGGGAATTCTCAATATCAAATGAGTTGGGACTGAAATAAAATTAGAAAGTTTCCAGGGGGTCTGGAGAGTGTTTATGCATCACTCCGCTCCAGCTGAACATTAAATCTGAGGTTCAGAAGTTGTCATGTCATGTCAAATATGTCATGGCCTGAGCACGTTAGGGTAGGGAGAGAACAGGAGGAGATATAAAAGTGTGTGTGTATGTGTGTGTGCACATGTTTGTAACATGCGTACAACAGCAGAATGCACTGAAAGGTGTGTACATAAAATGGCCCTATTCACTTGGCATGGATCACATGGAACAGGAAAATGCACTGCATGATGGGACATCAAAAGTCAGGTATACACACTTTTTACATGTGTGCTGCAACTACTAAGCTCAACTGGCTCAGCCTCTTCAGCAACATATGACTGAAGCTGTTGCCAGCTAAGGGGGTTGCAAACAAGGGGTTGACAAGTACAGGTTTTTCATAGGCTACACAGACACGAGCACATTCATACCAACACACAGAAGAGGAATGACAGTGTTTATCCCTAGGAGCTTATAATACAAACCAGGTGAGCAACAATAGCAGCAAATAACTTCCAAGTCCCATCAGACTGTACTATTTGAAATACCAATTTGAAATAGTACATCAGCTTTCTCAACAATTATCCCTGGAGAGTAACGTACACACAAATATCTGCACCAAACAAATCCAAACAGCCGTCTGCAGTCTCTCTCTCTCTCTCTCTCTCTCTCTGGTCATTACCTTAATCTACGCCTGATTCCTAACATTTGCATACAAATGTTCACTTTTGAGCCTCCCCCAACAGAACATGGCTCCAATACGTAATTACTCTCCTCAATAGTGGCAACTAATTACAGTGGCATCAGAAAAACAGGTAACAGAACAGAGAGGGGGCCGCCAACACAATGGAGGTGCTAGTCTACCACATGGGACAGAGCAGCTCAATGGAAAGCAGTAAATTCATTTAGGCTGCCTTCATTAAACCCTGCTCCATTGGGTCCTGCTTCATGCTCCCCCCTTTGCTCTCCCATTCTCCCTGCTCTAATTTACGGGGCAGCGGATGTGCAGTGGGTAAGAAGAAGCCCATCACACAAATGAGTGTAACGCAGAGGGAATGGGGGAACGCTGTGGGGAAGAAAGAGGGAAGAGAGGTAGGCAGAGAGTGATGGAGGAAGACGCACAGAAAGCAGCAATTGTAGGGAGGGAGGTAGAGAAGGAGGGAGGGAGGAAGGGAAGGAAGGGAGATGGTAGGCAGCAAGGGAGGGAGGATGGAAGGAAGGGTTCATATCAATAAAGCAGCAGTTATAGAAAAAGGAACAAAGCAATATTAGAGAAAGTGCTGATGGGCTAGGAACAAGGGCATTAGGACATGTGCTCATTTGATGACAAATAAATAAGGCATAAAAGGACAAGCATATAAAAGAATAATTTAGAATATGGCTTTTGTTTCATTCATCTGACTCTTGCAAAAGCCAGAGAGAACAGAGAATGACAGAGAAAATTACAGCTTTGGTTTTCAACCAGCTTCAACCAGGGGCCAAATGCCAGGTCTCCAGCATGGTGAAACAAGGGCAGGCTATGGTCTCTTTAGCATTTAGATTATACTGGCATCTTTCTGACCCCTCAGCATGGATAACCATAATAAGCCACAGACCCTGCTGTGCACCACCTGCAACCTCAACCTATTCACAAACACAAACCACAACCTATACACAGAAATGTTCATCCTTAAACTATTTCACAAACACAAACCACAACTCTACTTACTGAAATAGAAAACTAGTAATGTGAACTTTGTGATCACTGAACACTTCTCACCCATGCATAGCTTTGTGAGACTCAATTTAATAGCTTGCTTTCACTCATAGCATTTTGCACCCAATTTAACAGAGCGCTTGCTGGGACGACACTTAATGTCTGCTGCAAAACGGACATTGAGAGGAGCTATGACATTTTGTGTAAGGAAATAACTCACAGTTCTGACAGTAATATGTGGGGACAGTTAGCTGAAAGGCTCCTGTTCCCTTCGGTGAGGAAACAGGGAGCGCTGATGGCCATGCGCTTCCATAGAGGAAGCATCACAGTTCTCAATCCGGTGCTTTGGTTCCTGGCCAGCAGAGCACTTCATGAGAACATTTCTGTGTGATTACATTACCTATTTGCTCAGCAGACACACTGATTCTGAGCGACTCAAATCACTTTGACATATGACCCATGGATCCAGCTGCAGGCTGAACACACACGGCCTGCTGTAAGGTCCTCTCTCCACGGGGAGAGAGCTGGAGAGGCTCCCTGAGGGAGAGATGGACACAGAGCCTTGTGGCCATATGTACCTAAGCACCCATTCACAGGCAGGCATGTATGTATGCGCAAACATAGATGTGTGCTAACGTTTGCCGACAGACCAAGGTGGGTCTACACAGACAGGTATGCGCTGACATACTGACTTTTTCGGGCAGTAAATTGAAACCGAGCCTAAATGAATGCTGGAATAATTATCACAAGAAATGACAGTAATGATAATGTTGTTGGTGTAAGGGGGAAAGCTCTGGGAGAAGAGGTCAGAAAGCCTTTTTCCTCTCTGATTGTAAGTGGGGAGAGAACAAGTCAGAGAACCCATGTTGTGAGCAAAAGGAAAACTGTCGTACTTTAATATTTAACAAGAATTGTTTGGTGTTTTGTTTATTCGCACAAAACATAAATTAAGACACAAAAAAATTCGGATCTCACGCACAAATTGTGGCAGTGAGATAAAATTCCATTCAGCAAATATCTAACCTTCAGAGTGGAATTGATAACAAAAATATATTAAGATGGGTACTAGGGAATTGGATAACAGCATGAAAAATGAGATCAACTCTCAAAACAAAGATATAAAATAAGATCAGAGAGAAAATAAAATGAGAGCAGAGAGTCAGTCTCAGCAGAGGCCTTCTTTTTGAAGATGCTACATACATTTTGGCATCACTGCACACAATTAAATGGCATGTTATAAAATAATATTCTCCGTTGCCTTCTACAGCCTTGTTACTGTCTCTTTTCTTATAGGCTAGACTGGTGATTGGTTAAAATAAATCATAATGCCCAGACTAGCAGGAGAGAGGGTCAATCTACATGCAGAGAAAATGTAAAACAAATTACAGGAAAAATGTATTTGGTCAATTGTGTTGTCATGGGTCAACAATTTAGTTATTATGGATTTTTGCTACATTTCAGTGTCAGGCTCATGACTCATTTGTGAGATCCAAGGCCCGTCTCTCATGTGGTTCCACAGCTGTGAAATGCAGGGTTTCCAATAAAATGGTTACACTTGGGCAGCCCACAAGGTAAATAAACTGTCGCCCAGATAAATGTTTGTTTTAGATGCATTTCGAGTGCAGTGATACTCTAAGCTGGCATTGAAGCCGTTTCTTATACACAAAAAACTAAGATTTAATGCTGTCAAGCACTGAAAGCATCTTAGTGAACTAGAAAGACCTATGAAGCAGTGCATGGTTTTGGTCAGAGAGTTGATGCTCCTTCAAGTCTCGATATGCCCATGCAAAATGAATAGAAGCAAAGTTGGAAACGTAGCCTGCATATTTAGTGCTAAAATGCTCAGCTCTCTAAATGAAATGTCAATAAAAATCCTGCCAAAATATAGCCTGGCTTTGGAAAGTATTCAGACCCCTTCACTTTTTTCAGACTTTGTTGTGTTATAGACTTAATTTAAAATGCATTTAAAAAAGTGGCATCTATCTACACACAATACCCCATAATGACAAAGCGAAAACCCATTTTTAGAAATTTTGGCGAATCTATTAAAGATTAAAATGTGAAATATCAAATTTACATAAGTATTCAGACCCTTTGTTCAGTACTTTGTAGAAGCACCTTTCGAAGCGATTACAGCTTCGAGTCTTCCTGGGTATGACACTACCAGCTTTGCACACCTGGATTCAGGGCTCGAAATTGCGACCGTTTTGGTTGCATATGCACCCAAAATTTAGTCTGTGTGACCTCGAAATATAATTGGTCGCACCTGTGCGAGTGTAAATAATTGTTCTGGTGCGACCGTTTTTTTCTTCTTCACTTGAACGTCCCTTTCTCTACATTCGCTTTCTCTATGTCTCCGTCTTTCTCTTTCTGCGCGAGGGGCGGGGCTGTGCTCTTACACACACACACACACACACACACACACACAACTTGAGTTCGGAAGCACACACACAGCTCTCCTCATCATGGCGGAGAGAACGAAACGATCGAAAGCCTGGCTAGATTTCACTAACAT
>OMOT01080817.1:0-10126 GCA_900312575.1 Acanthochaenus luetkenii
TCTGTCTCCGGCTCCGAATGTGTTTTCTTCGGGGAGTTGACTCCTGGTGTGTGAAGACAGACTCAGACATCCTAGAATAGCTGCGGTGAACAGAGGAGGGGGCTCTCGGCGCCCGGCCTCGCAGGCGCGTATGTTCTGTCCTCTTCCGCAACAGGAAAGAATCAAGAGTGATTCAATTACTCTGCGATATCCATCTCTAGTCTCATGGTCTGCTGGGGTTGAACACTCTGCAGCCGTCAAGCCTCCTGCGGCTCAGCAGGTTCTGGCGTCCCGCTTTGGGCTGTGTGGCTTTCAAGTGTCAGCGGCACTGTCTCTTACCCCTGGTCCCGTGTCAGCATTCTGTCATGGTCTGGTTCATTGTCCTGTGTGTCAAAGCCTTTTATTATACAGTCTTCTTTTATCCCCAGAAGTCTGGAAAACATGTTGTGTGTGTGTGGCTGACCATGTCTGTCTGAGTGTACAGGTCTTGCTTAGCCTGGCTATGTGAGTGTGCGTGGCTGCCTGTCATTCTCTCTCTCAGACACGTGCAGTGTTCCCACCATGCAGTGGACGTGGGTGCTGCCCCGCCTCCTACGGTCACCAGCTCCTGCCCTGGCACTTATGGTCATCAATGCTCGGTGGAGTTTGTCTGTCTGTCTGTTCTGTTTTCTCTTTTCTCAGACACTGGCGCAATGTCCCTACCATGCAGTGGACACGGGTGTTGCCCCTTTCCCCTACGGTCGTTATTGATGACCATTGTTCCATCCCTGATCTTACTACGCGATCGCAGCCCCCGGTTCTGTGGACATCGTCGCCGACCGCGCCCCCATCTGTCTGCCTCTATCGCCTTATCTGTTTCCTATGTCACCGTCACTGCCTATGCTATTGTACATTGTCCCAGCGCCTATTGCATGCTCAGCCGTCCTGGTGGGGGATTCCTCTTTGACTTGGCCCACCCAAGGTTTCTTCAATTTTTTTTACCTAATAAGGTTTTCTTGGAAGTTTTTCCTTGCATGCCTCGAGGGTCTAAGGCTGGTTTCCCACTACGGACCCTGGGCAGTTTCCGAGCACGATTCCCCCCAAAGTCCGGATCGTTTGGTTAGTGTGAACACTGCGGTCCGTCCCCGTGAACGGATCACCGTTCCGTGCCCGGGACCACTTCAAAAGGTGGTCTGGGGGACGGTTCAGGCGTCCCCGGGCATGGAACGTTTCAAGTGTGAACACATCCGTGCCGTATGCGTGCCATATGCATGCCATATGCATGCCATATGCGTGCAGCACGCGCCGATCTCAACCTCCGAACACCGCATACATACGTGATAAAGTAGGATGGCAGGCGAGAGGGTTTTCCTGCTGTATCGGAGTGTTGCTCTCATCTCTCTCTCTCTCAAGTGTGCTTCAGAGCGGAACAACATTGGTAATGTGAAAGCTGGCCGGCGGGGGAGTGGCGAGGGTTGTGTTGTGTCAAAGATACAAATCATCAATGTTGTCATCGATGAATTTGTTGTTGTTGATTTTATTTTGTTCTTTATCTTATTTTCCTTCATTTAACCAGGATGTTTACGTAAGAAACCTGTGAACATAACAGTACCAAGAAATAACAAGAACTATGATAAAACTATGACTAAAGATCATTACAGACAGAATACAACAATAGAATAGTTGCGGAAAACAAAATTAGGACTCAAACATTGAATCAGCTAATAAAAATGCAGGTGGTTGTTACCACAGCCTCCGTTGAACTCTTCAGCGGCGACCAGTATGACCAGTATGACCAGTACGTTGACATAGGCCATAATTCAGCTCAATAGTGGTGTTCTGTTTAAAAAAAACAAATATTGTTTCTACCAATTGTGCAGTAAATGTATTGCAGGCTGAAAAAGAAGATGAATTTAAACCTGTATGACAGTATTCCTCAAGTCAGGAAATACCCTTGCTGCTCACTGGGAGACAGTTAAACAACCCACTTCCTCCCCAGTGAGGCGTGGCTATTCTGTTCCTATATGTTCCCAGAAACCTCTAGTCATGTTTGTCATGACATTGAACAGCACACTGTACTGAATCACTAAGGGTTTGTGCTGCGTAGGCTGCACGCTATCTCTGAAATGACCACCAGTATTAGAATACCAGTCCTTTCACTTACCTTGTACAATAACTGGAAAATGAAAAATACAGCCATATTACACCTGTGCATATGTAAATCTTTCTACTGTGGGTGAGACCAAACACCTGAGAGGTAACGCCCAATTCACTAACCCTGCCAGCAGTTTTTGGACTACACTTAAAGACACAACGCGCCACAATCTGATTTGCATAAATGTCTGAAAAAGGACAGTATTGCTAAATTAGGCCCTGTGTCTCTCACCTTTATGACTTAGGTAACTATTATGTTGCCTTTTCATTATTGATGGCAAAGATCAGCTGGAACTGTATGCTGCATAGCTCATGCTTTGCCTTCTGGTTGGTAAATGTAGCTCATTTTTATAATTCCCTCAGTCGCTTCTTTTCTTTCTCCTCATAAAGCTCAAGTGCTGCATCCTATTGTTTGCCTGTTTCATCTGCTTTCCACTTTTTAACTTTTATCATATGATATATTGTATTTATATATTGCATCCCCTGGTTGTTGTAATGCCTAGCCTTTGCTCCATGCTCTCGGTGAGTCTTATCTTTTTAACTATTATTCTGATATTCTCTCTATATGATTCACAGATGTGCCGCCCCGCATTAGTTCCAGGAAATAAATTGTCATATTTTGTGTAGCGATTTCAAAAAAGCTGGTTCCAGAGTTATAATGCCAATTTCTCCCCCAAAAAAGGTCAATAAAAAAAAAGAAAGATTTGTTCATGTTTTTTCATCGGATTGTTTATACAGTACTAACAAATTATGTGATGTTCTTGGTAAATGTATGGAGCCACTTAGAACCAGCTTGAATAAATTCACAAAATAATAATTGGTAAAAAAAACATTTCCTTGGAAACCACAGTTAGGATTTCTCTGCTCTACTGTCCTCCATCTTTGTGCCAGAGGATATCTAGTCATATTCTGTGTTCCTATCACTCTGTCTCACTGGAAACGTTGCGTCAGTCAGCCTATGACAGCAACACGGCTAGTTACACCGAGGAGAATGTTGCACCGATTTTGTTGTTTCAACTGTCACACTCTTATCACAATCATTTGCTTGGTAAATCATTACGTTTCTCAATATAATTGGGAACTGCCTGATGAACGTAGCGGCAGGAAAACCCACGTCATAACACAAGGTTTAGACATGCTTAATAGCCAGGCTCAGCTGTGAGAGGCATTCATTTGCATTGTTCAATCGTGTGTTGTAAAGTGGCAGGTGTAGTTCTGACATCAATAGAGTAGGGTTGCTGGCGTGAATGTCGAATATGTAATGTTGCTATTTGTGTGTAATATTTGTCACCCTCATTGAAAAGGGAACGGCTCTGTTCTAGACCTAAATGTAAGAATTTAATAGAACAGAACAGTCCAATCTATATTTGACTCTCTCTCAAAGCCAAAAAAACAACAACTAAGACTCAAACTTGTGACGTGGTGAGGTATAGTCTAGTAAAGGTAAAGTCTAGAGCTGTTCCTCAGACAATGAATGGGAAGGATTTTTATATTCCCACATAACCTTTATTCTAGTAGTGTTCTCAATTTTGAAACCCCAAAATGTACCTATTTTCCCAGAAACCCCTCTGGGTTCTCTTCCCTGCGTAACCCTAACATTGTCAAAGTCTAAGTCAACGTGTTTCATTTATCAAGTGCACAGTATAACACAAGGTCATTCTGAGCAGTGAAATTCTTAGGCATTAAAAAATATGAATAGTTAAAAGGATCACAACTATGGGCAAGAGCAGCAAAAACAGTCAAACATTAGCAGCAATTCCAGATCCAGAAAATATGTGGAATATAGACCGTAGAAGTACAAGTATTAAATATTATAAACATAAAGTGAAGGAGTACCGGTGGATATGTATACAAAATTGTGGTGATGTACAATTAATGTACATAGGATATTTAAGTAAATACATTCATAAACTCAAATGATTATCAACTTTTTACACATTGTTTTCTAAGTTCTACGTTTGTAAGTTAACTTAAGAAGGTTTGCTGAACATCCTTGGAGCCCAGAGTGTGTCGTGGCACAGGCTCTTTGACTCCAGTCATGGGAGCCTCAACCAGAGAGGGAATGAGAGGCCTGACTGATGACAGGGCTGATAAAATATTCCTGCTGGAAATGTTTTATGACATTTTCCCAGTATGTCATTCATGCCTACGTATATGCTTATTGAAAAGGGCAGAAGAATGTAAATAGTTTTCCCGGTCAGATTGTGTTTTGAAGGATATGCTGCCTTTTAAGCATATCTTCTCACTCAGGGACATTAAGAACCCTTGTAGCTTGGATGAAGCCATGGATGGTCAAATAGAAATAGAAAGACCATGGAGGGTCAAATAGAAATCTTGACATTTGTGTGCATATATGATTCATTTAAATTTTTTGGCAGAAAATCACAACAATCTCTCTCTACCCCTCAAATTGCCAAATATATAATGTTACTGGGATGGATGTTTTTCATTTAAAAATTCACTTGAACACCAAATTGTGGCACAAATAGTTTTTATTTTGTGTTTCATTCACATTTATATCTATGAACGCTATGTATGTGTTATGTGTGTCATATTGGCTGGGAGGATGGAATTACGTCATCCTGACACGTTTTATGAATTTGGTCTATTTTGGGAATATACATTCTTAAAGGGAAAGGTTGGGACTTCAGAAGCCTATCCTATTAGTCACAAATTCCTAGTAAATTTTCATTGCCAGAGTTTTTGTCTCAGAGAAGTTCGTAAGAGCCTGCTGATAGAATTAGTAAACAATGGTACTGCAAGTGCAGTGGAGAATGAAACTATTTTGGGGTTTGTTTTTAGAGTGACTGCTTTGTTAGTTCTATGTTCTTTTGAGTAACAAGTTATGTGTTAAGTGTTACGTAACATATAGTGTATATGTTACGGTATATTTGACACACAACACAGCTTTGAGCCCCATATAGATATTAAAGTGTGTTTCGATAGAGAGAGCTTTGTCGTGCGGGTGGCTTTAGAAAGTTCATTGTTCATAACTGTAGGCAAAAACATTCAGCATATTTAACAAATCATGACAGTTAATTATCAAACGTGTGTGTGTGTGTGTGTGTGTGTGTGTGTGTGTGTCTTTGCATACATGCATTTCCACATGTGTTTGTGTCTACATGTGTGCGTGTGTGTGGGCTTGTAGCTCCGGGAAGAGGAGGAACACTTATTGCACGGCTCTCCTCTCGAACTAAGTGACCGTAACTCCGAGGAGTCCTGTCACCCTCCCTGCGCCGCTGAGAAACCCTTTATTTTCCCCCACACCCGCTCACGCCCCTCGGTTCTCCCCACCATGCCCACACTCCCAGAGGAAGAGGAGGATTCCCCCGAAGAGCTGGACAGTTCTTCCAGCTCACCCAGTACAGTGAGTAGCCTCTCCTTCATTTTCTTTAGCACATATTCCCAAATGCCTTACAGATAGTGTCTGCACGATTGTAACATTGCTTTGTGTGCTGTGGGTATTTACTTTGGCAAGAGCATATTAATTGTTAAAAAACAAACAATTGGGACATTAAATAATCCATTTGGCACAGGTCAGGAAATTATATTAATGTTGCTATTTATTGTCTGCTCTCCAAAGAAGGTGTGTTTCGTAGTGCTATTTTTGTCTTCAAAAAGCCCTTAATACTTAGCAATGGAAATATTTCATTAATTCCACTTAATATAGAGCACGATGTTCTTTCCCCTGTCATTCAAATCACACACTCTTTTTTTTTTCCCTCTGGTTTGTCTGGTTACAAATGCTTTCTGTGGTTATCCAATTCAGGCTGAACTGGTGCTCAGAATAACCGGCTCAGAAACACATCATAGTTAGGACTATGTGTTCAAGATACTATATGTTGGCATTTCTATTTCGACAGGTTAGCCTATTTTGTTCTGCTCTCGTGTTTCTGTGGCTTCACACACAGTATTTACAAACTGATCTATAATGCGTTGGATTCCTGGAATATTTCTACGAGTCTTTGAAGGCCACTTTGCCTGGTAAACCCAGAGACCATGATCGTGAACCACCATTTAAGCCCTTGAAAGTTTGAAACAGAGGTAAGAATTCTAAGTAGAGCTAGCTGGATTCAAGTCAGGGTTTGGGGTTTGATTTACCATGGATCACATGATAAATCGACTTCTATCTGCCGACGTCAGATTTGATTTACCATACATTCTGCAGGCAACAAAGTGTCAAATGGATGGCTGCCTGACCAGACCAACTGATTTACTCTTCCTTGGAGAACATTGTCTTCCGCTGCAGTCGGTCATAAACACAGGCCAGATAAGACATCTCTGCGGAATGTAATGAAGCTCTGTAATCTAATCTTCGGGTCATATGCTAACCGTATGAAACGATCAACCTTTATCTCAACCATGCCTGTCTGCAGCTGAGGGATTCCTTTTATTAGGACTATGGTCCAAAAGCAGGCTCTTAGAGGAGCTCTCAGGGCGTTAGTGTTGGATGTCAGTCTGTACGTTTATTTGCATACTTACCTTTGATGGTTGGACAAAGATTTTATGAAGCAGAAATTGAAACGGCCTTTAATTTCAAATGCTTTGGACTTTTAAAAAAAAAATCAGGGCTCATATTTGACCCAGTGGAGTTGTTCAACATACAGCTTTATTACTACATGTGCATTAAACATGATTTATTTGAGTGTTGAGTTGTCTTGGTTCTTTCCCTCTTAGGCATACTAATGTCCAGTCCTTTAGGTCTCTAGCTCTAACAGATGTCTGATCTTCAGGGTTTCAGAAGTTGGCATTGCAGAGCAAACAGTGTCTCCAGTCTCCAGAATGTACTTGCGAGGCTAGCTGTCTCCTTGAACGCTAACCCATGACAGAGAACCACAAGGTTGTTTTTACTCCAAACAGCATTTTGAAGCGGAGTCTTTTTTCTTTCCTCCAGACTCCACCACATTCTGTAGCAGACATTTAGGGGAGAATTCTGTTGCCTATTTGGCCGATCAGCATTAAACGTTGAAGAACAAAGCTTAGAAGTATTTCATGTGTGTATAAGTGGTATGGTTACAGGGCAGCAAGTCTGAATATTCTGCAGTCCTGTCGTTCTGTACCATAAGACACTTGGTGACATATTTACTCTGATGTTATTATGTTATGTGCTAAAATAATTAGGTTAAGAGTGATCTGCAGATTTTCCAGTTTGCAGATTTTGCTATAGCTTTATCCATATCTGTGAATTGTTATACGAAGGCAAGATGTACATATTACACCAAGGTTAGCTTTGCTGTAATCTTGTTGTCTTTGGCCCTTTGTTTTTGTCATCCTATGCCCAGGCTACACCAGGTGAAAGTCGGGCCGCTGTCATGACCACTCCCACCATTGTCTTCCCACAGCAGGCCACTATTGTGCAACAAGATGGACGTCCTCTAGAGCAGGCCAGGTAATCGTCATCCATCTGGATCACAGAAACTGTCTTTAAGCCTTAAGCCACCTAGATATTTCTAGAAAAAGACAACTGTGTGTAGTAGTAACATTGTTGTTCTTCTGCTAGACCACACAGTCCCAGAACTCGCCTGGCCAGGAACTCCTCTGGAGCGCCCATTACCACAGTAGGTGAGTCAAAGCAGTTACCTGTACACTGATTTTATTAATGCCGTTGACATGGGCCAGAAATACTGCATGTGGTACTAACAGTACTGTAAAGGCCCATTCACATCTAGAACGATAACTATGACGATAACAGTAGCGAGGGGTCATAATAAGCTATAAATGCGGCGCATGCCCAAGGCATTTGAAAGATGAAAATAAGTACTTTTTCATGTATTCAATTTCAATGTCTTCATTACATTTTTATATCATAAGCATTATTTACATGATTACGTGGCATTTAAATGTTTGTTTCTTATTGTCCAATTATTGTATTTTCAAACTGCAATACCTCGATGCGGTGGGAACGCAGTAAATAATCCTCGCGGTGAGCCTTGTGAGGCTCCGTAGCTGCCAGACTTTCAGTTATTTTCACGCATGCGCTCTTTGTCATTTCCAGTCGCATTCGTAGAGTACTGCATGTTTCCCCTGACCGTCAGAATGGAGGGCAGAAAAGCTGTCTGTGAAGCAGCTTGTCTTGGAAAATACGCATGCGCATCACTGCCACCAGCGAGCTGATTGGCTCTTCCCTCGCCCGGTTTAGCTCAGCGACACTCAAACGTACTCTGTCAAACATTGAGCGATACGTTACGTTCTGTACCGTTTTCTCTGAGGACGTTTGAAGAAGAAACGTAATATCATTGCAAAAGGACGTCTGAGAGTTTGGAGCTTTGTGCGAGTGAAATGAAGAGAACAGCAGAGCAAAGACAGGGAGAAGAGTTTGGCCGTGAACAGGTAGAGGAGCAGGAGAACCCAGCAGGTAGAGGAGCAGGAGAACCCAGCAGGTAGAGGAGCAGGAGAACCCAGCAGGTAGAGGAGCAGGAGAACCCAGCAGGTAGAGGAGCAGGAGAACCCAGCATGATAAGGAACAGGAGGATGAACTTTGTGTACAGATAAGGTAGGGACGTGTGCAAACTTTTTTGAGTGTTTTGTATTTAGTTTCATAGCTGCTGATTCCAGCTTCTCAAATGTGATTATTTCCTGTGCAATTCATTGTGGGGTTTTTTTTTACTCTGAACTTTTTAAATAAAAGTTGTAAAAAGTATGTTATGTATTCAAAATTGTGTCTTTAAAGTGATGGTAAAGATGAATTTGCATTAAAAAAAAGTAAGGTACTTCTTTTTTTTCAAATAATGTATGATGCTGTTTTCTGGCCGAAAATATTTACCGGCCATTGGCAGATGAGCCAAAAAGTTAATCTTGGACCCTGACGATAACTATAAACTAGAATGCTACGTCATTGCTCAAGCATTCACAATACAATGATATATCCCCTCCCAACTGTGAATCGTGTAAACAATATGACTTTCAACAGATGTGAGCTCCTCACTCAACAATCAAAAATCCCACGGCAGTGACAGAATCATAAGCCTTTTTATTAATAGAGATTAGTCTGGCCTTATACCAGGCTGTGCTCTCGTCTTGTGCGATGACACAAGAAGCACCACAACCCATTAGGAAACATTCATCTTGAGGAATATCTAAATTTGGTCAGACATGAAGCTGTTAGTGTGCCGTGCGTGGTCAGCTTAACCGAACACTGTCTTCCCTCATGCCTGAAATGCTTCTGCTGCGTTGATTGATGTTGTCTTGTTGCCCTTTTCTGAGATGAGGAAGAGGCAGAATCCATCCTTGGCTGGTTATCCCCGAACCCAAAGCACTCACAGTTCCTTCCCACTCTTTTGCTCCTTGTGTTCGAACCTCTCTTAATAATGTTCATACAATATTACATTACTGTACATTACGGCATTTAGCAGATGCTTTTATCCAAAGCGACTTACAGGACATGTCATCATACCGTTGGTAGAGGCAGACATGCAAGGTGCCAACCTGCTCAACTGGAGCAATTTGGGGTTAGGCGTCTTGCTCAAGGACACTACGGCAGGTTTTTGTTTTTTTCCCGGAAGGAGCTGGACTCGAACCTTAAATCTTACCGTTGCTGGGTGGTACCGCTACCTCCGCCCCCAATATCAAAATTAATGATTTTATATACTCATTGATATTTTCAAAGCCTTCCTGGCTGACGTTTTGTTAATAGAAGGAAAATCTATGTTTTACCTCTGCTGCTAATTAGTATTGCAGCTTGTCTGTAACAGTTTTTTATGTTGTTTTATGTTGTTTTGTATTGTTTGTCACTTTATACCTTGACAGGTCATGATTGCAAATAATATGTTCTTAATTGACTTACCTGTATGAGAGGGTTAAAGAAATACGGAATCAAAAGTGTGTATATATATATGTGTGTGTGTGTGTGTGTGTGTCCCTCTCTTAGACAGCACAGGTAATGTGATTGACCTAGTGAAAGACCAGCTACCAGAGCTGCAGCTCTCTGAAGAGGATCGGCAGAAGAATCTGGAGCTGCTGGAGCAGGCCAAGAAAGTCAGCGACCGCTTCCTGACACGCCGGGGCCGCAGGTCCA
>OMOT01080818.1:0-28682 GCA_900312575.1 Acanthochaenus luetkenii
ACTGAAAACTTCTACCCTGATAATGATATTTACATTATTTTAGCTTCAGAACATCCTTCATCTAGTAAGGATCATGTTGGTCCTGCCTGTGTCCTCGGCGCAGTGTGAGACGGGGTTCTCCACACTGAAGCGCATCAAGTCGGACATCAGATCTGCATTAAACCCCAACACGGTTGAAGATCTGATTTGAATCAGTGTAGGGGATCCTCCTCTGGAGACGTTAGATGCCTCGGTCTCAGTGAAGAGATGGATGGAAGAGGGACAGAGAGCCAGGATATTGCGTAAAGCCCCAGTTGTGGCCTATCATGCATTTTTAAGGCTACTTTCACTGTTTTTTGTTACTTGTAAGCCGTACTGTTATGTTGTTTTTTATAAAAAAAATATTTTTACATATGTTGGTGCTCCTAATTTTTGGCTACCAAGTGAAAAAGTTAATTTCGAGCCCTGAAGGGGCTTTAGTTTCATGGACTTAACAGTTTACAATGTCCAGAGGTTCCAAAAAAAACCTGGTTACTATTTTCAAGGGCAATTCAGATACTTTATATATTTCTCATTGTTGGTTTAATTTAACTTACTAATATGTGGTTGTTTGTCTTTTGGTCGTTTCTCTTCTGATACACTGCTGTAGTGTGTTAGTCATGTTAAATAAAAAGTACATTAATGTTACTGCTTTGGGGTTAGTTCTTAATGTAAACATTAATATTTTAATATGCACCAGGTTAGATGGTTCCTTGTACAATTTACAGCATTAGTTCTCTGATAATCTATTTCATATACAAGAAAAATGTGTATTGTAACTGAAATATCCCGAACCGAAGATATCGAATCGGAAAATGGGACCTTGTGAGTGGGGAAATCAGTGGCGATACCCAGCCCTAGTGCAGCATAGCGTCAGGGCAAATTACAGGGATGGTCAGAGCAAGCTATGAGCAAAAGGGCAACAATGAGCAATATACAACTATACTGATTTAAGATAAAAATTTACAGTGTAAAATGTGGAAATCAAAGATATGCAATATTTTTGGCAAAACTGCAGTATAACTGCTGCTTGGATGTTGAGCGAGAGGGAGCCGCCAACAGTGGGTGACGCAAATGATGTGTATTTAGTTTGTTGTTGGCTAAATTAAAAATCAACAGATATACATACTCTAGGTAAAAACGTCCATGTTTGAAAAGGCTGCATTAAGCGTAGACTGCACAGGGACAATTATGTGAAACCCCCATCCACTTCCCCCAGACAAATCGCTTTGAACCATAAGTCCATATTTGGGCATGCTGACGTCAGACTTATGAGGTCTATTGTTGTGCCAGGGACACCAGCTCCAGACCAGCTCATGTGTTTCCATCAAAGCAGTGCTAAGAGTCAAGGCCAAGTACACACAGGCAGCCAGACCGTCTGTCGGCGCTGGACACGGGGGCGGGCATCGACCTTTGCCCTGGTCACCTACTGCACTCACACGTGGCGTTGGTCTCTGCAGGAGGTGGGGTCAACATGTGGCAACAAACCACTTAGAGAAAGGTGCGCTGTGCTGCGCTGTGGCTGGTCAAACACCTCACAGGGGTCACGCATGTCGCATGCAACGCGGTCAGGCTACTCACCCAGCAGCAGCAGTTTCACTTCTCGGGCCGCCTTCTCTCCGTCTTCTCGCAGGTTCCGATCGATCATTTTGGACCTCTCGGCCGCGGCTTTGTCCTCCTGACTCACGGTGCAGCCCATGGTTCCCAGTGCGCGCTTCAGGGCTGCTGCTTGGCGGAAAAGGTCACCGGAGAAATGCGTCGCAGGTATTAGTGTCCGAAAGCCTCAGTTTCAAAACAGATCAAAGCAGCTGGAAGTTGAGCGAGGCGACTTCCCTTCTTTCTTTCTTTCCTTCTCGAAGAGCGGCGATAAACGTGCCGGGGTTTGTTCGTCCGCGAGAGGGAACCACGATGTAAAAAACCTTCCCCTTTTAACGGCGCGGACTTGGCAGTGATTTCTACGGTATTCCCAAAGGTGGCGAAGTTTGTCATGCGGGACCAACAACTTTGAAGAACTTCGTTCGTTCGTTCGTCCGGTGGCCGAGTTACTAACCGCTCCGGTAAACCCTACAGCCTCCTGCCGTCGACGCAGGGAAACGGGCCGCGAAGTTCAGCGAAAAGTAATCCAGCTGTTGAAAACCGAGCGGACGGATTCCTGCTGTTGAGCCGACAAGGCAGGCGGCCACTTCGCGGGAGCCGTTTTGTTTTCACTCCTCTTTCCTTTCGTCTCGGTGAACCTGCGGTGCCGTCACGCGTTATTCCCCCCGGTCGCGATGTATCACGGTTTGAAGCCACACCCGAAGCCGCTGTGAAGTTCCCCTCCGCCCGACACGACAGAAGACAGCCGTCACTTCCCAACTCCGCAGCGGTGCCAGTCTTCGCTTTAAAAAAAAAAGAAAGAAAAGACGCCCACTTCCCGATGCTTCATGGGAAATGTAGGTCTAGTTGGGAGTGATGTTGCGTTCGCGTGCTGTCGGAAATATGGCGACCGCCACTGGGAAGAAAGAGAAGAGATGGAAACCATGTCAGCAACTTGACGGGAAGAGTGATGTGTGTTGTGTTGAATGCAATGTTTTTGAGTCGACAACAGCCTTTGTCTAAAAACATTGTTTACAGTACAATAAGTGCCAGCAATGTATATTAAAATATATAGTGATACAAGACAATAGATACGTAAATCGAAGGACAAAAATGTTTAAAAGCTGACGTAATTGCATTTCCTCCTCTTCATTCTGAAACACCGATTATCTCTGCGCCTCTTGATTTCTAAAATGAAATAGCAGACTCCAAATATGTTTCTTTTCATAGCCTCCATTTTGTCCTTTTATTTCCAACCAAAACACTTGAATGAGTGTCAAGTTCAATTGAGGATTTCAGAAGTTGGAGTTTATGAGGAGCACTTAAAGGCATTAATTATGGCGATCCAAGTTAGATGAACTAGCTGAAGCTACAACCTTTTAAGTGCTGGATCACCATTTATTAAGTTTTAGAGCAAGATCAGCTTTTAGTTATAAAGATTTAAACAACCTTTGACGGTATAAAATCTAAACTGAGACTCAAATTTGGCCGAACACGAACTAGCCAATTAACACTGAGAATAAACTGTAGGAACCCCAGCATTATGTTAATTATTTGACAAATAGGTTATTCTATTATAAGATATGTAGCCAAGTCTAGAGCTAATTCCTATCACAGCTCTTTAGTGTCACCTTGTGGACAGTCTCCAGAAGTTGACTACCCTTTAGAGCAGGCGTTGGCAACCATGTTCCACCATGGAGGGCTGAGTCTTCATTCAACCAAACACTACAGCAGCTGATTTCGCTGATTAGTTCCTCCTCTGGTTGAAGGCGTTTTAATCAGTGAAATCAGCTGCTGTAGTCTTTGGTTGGAGTGAAGACCTGCAGCTCGGCGCTCTATGGCACATGGCTGCCTATTCCTGCTTTAGAGAATTAAAAATACCTGTTTCAAAAACTCAGAATGTAAACTATGATCTACTGTCAGTTAACAAAACTATTATTATGAAAATACATAGGTGTTGTTGTAGTGATCATTATTTGAGAAGATGAAATGTACAAAGTAATGTTACCTCATTATCTTTATTGTAACGTTGTTTACAGTACAATAACTGCCAGCAATGTATATTAAAATATATAGATACAAGAAAATAGATACATAAATTGAAGGACAAAAGGGTTTAAAAGCACCTTTAAAATGGTTGCTTTATATTTTTAAACAGACTAAAACTGTACCTGCTTTTTACGTTATACAACCTAGATATGCATATATAATATAAAGGGTTTACATTTATATACATTATTTATAAATGCTGGCTGACGTCAATATTTAATGTTATTATTCAATCATACAGATTTGAATAAATCACACGAAGGATGAGAATATAAGACTGACCACATTGAGACCTAATGAGAGGTTATCAGAGGTCATCATCTTGTACCAGCCACTAACAGTTTTTGTTTTTTTTGAGGTTTTGAAGTGTTTTGTATGCATGTTGTGTGTTTATGACACCGACTGGCCTCGCCAAAGGTGTAATGTCTCAATTTTTTCACCAAAAATGGAGGTCAAACTAAACTTGTATTGGTCAACGCCTCCGCTAAGTTATGCTCCAGCAGCTGATGCAGATGATTCCCTCTGTATACTTTTTACATGCAGACAACCGAATTTCCAGAAATAATGAGAAAAAATGATTAAAAGAGCTTTGATGTGTTTTACTACCAAGTGTAACACTTTGACAGAACACTTAGAACAATTGTACAATACTCATACAGCACTCACTGTAGTCTGGTATAATAGGATTTGTCATTAAATAAAATAATTAAATGGGGTCAGGGATACCAGCTCACTAGTAGCTCTATGTTAGCACTTATCCCAAAAAGCAGCAATGAGCATGTTAGAAATGACCCAAACTAGTATGCCACACTGATTCACCTAAGACAAGACTATCAAAGACACAAATAAAACAAAAACAAAACAGATTCATCAACAGGCTTTTGAATCTTGCATCACTGAGTCAGATTCAACTGATATGCCTGAACAAGCATTACACATTAAGTTTAAAACAACAATTAATCTATCAATGATAAGAGACCAACAATTATACTTCTGATCTGAGTATAGGTACATATGCATATAAGTACCACAATTCAAATACAGTAGAGCCATGTTTTCTTTTTAAACAACACGGACACTTCAAAACCCCTCACAGTACATCCACCAAATTAGTTGCTTTCTCTACATAATGGAGGAGGGAACTAATGATCACAGGAAAAAGCACAGAAAGTCATGTTTGAGGAAACATCGTTATACCATGTTATACCATAAATACATTGCCAATTTTCTTTTGATCTACATAAGATTGATTAATTTATCAAATATTTAGTTATATAAAGGGACATTAATTCCCTTAAATCACATCTATCAAATATATGAGCATCTTACAAATAAATTGTCAACTGATTAATAGCTACAAGAAGTTGTGCTTATCAGACGAAGGTGCTATAGCTAACCACCAACTTTGCAAAGTTGTTAAAGAGACAGCATCCCATGTCTGTGTGCCTATGGCACATGTCATTTCAGTTGGGGATCAAGCAGACACCAAACTGTTACTATTCACTGAATTAAGTGACCCTGTGGTTTTATACATATTTTGGTTATCTCTGATTACTTTCAGTAAATGTTCAGAAACAACACCAAAAATCCCAGGTTCCATGAATAGCACTGAGCGGTTAGTTTTCTTATTTTCATTACAATTATCACTTTGATCAATCCAATCCAACTGATACAACTGATCAGGTTTTCAGTACGCTTTGTCGTGGTATTCTTAACAGACAGTAAAACAGAAAAAAAGCTCCTAGCCCAGTAAGTACAAGCTTTCTTTTATAGAAGGCTGTAATTTGGGCAGCCAAGAACCATTTAGAAAAGCTACTGATGTGAAACCTGCCAGTCTGATATCGATAGCCTCAACAAGCCCTAGCTGAGGGTCAACTCTACAGTCCACAGTGTAAACTGTAACTTGTGAGGTTTTTATCAAGTAGAATTTATGAAAAATATACATTTTGTCTAGGAAATTAGGAATGTTATGACCAATGGAGTGTATACAACACTCCACATACATTCTGTGGCTCTGCCCCCTGCTCTCTGAGTGAGGTGTGACCGTAAACGCCACCAAGCTGGAAAATGAACAGCGGCGGCACAAGTCATTGGAGCAGGGGCCAAAGGCTATACCTTCACTTCTCTTTCTTTCTGTACAATAGCTTTTACTATCACATTTCCCAGGCAATTGCACAGAATCGGCAATATCTAATTATTCAAATAACTTAAATAGACTTAAAAATCATAAACTAAATGTCTATCCCTCAATACATTTCCGTGTAATTCAAGACAGCTACCAGGGAGGTGTCTCAGATTTGACATTGTGGTTTGAGTGGCAGTTTGCAGATTATAGGTCATCTAAGGACAGGATGAGGATAGCAAGTGGTGACAGATGCACACAACCAACACAATTCTTGAGTGGGTGCTTAAAGACAGTGGCCTCCCGGGTTTACGTCGTCACTTTTTAATATCCGTCTCACAAGGCACAGCCTCCAAACATGAACAGCCGTCGTCAACATCAATTCAACACAGATCTAAATCAACAATATAAAACATGAAAAAGTATAGGGTGGTGCCTAGTGACCACTGCTGGCTTTGCTGTTCCCCGATGTCCAGTCAACAATGATGAAGCTGAGACTCATTACCATAAACAGGAAGCCTATCCCAGCAAAGCAGGCAGCCTAGGAGGGAGGGGGAGAAGAGAGTGAGAGAGTGAGAGAGAGAGAGAGAGAGAGAGAGAGAGGAGTTTGTTGCAGGGTTGATCATGTACATCATGCTCAGACTCAGAGATTAATGCAATTGCTGTAGTCAAAGGCAAGGCTGTCAGTGTCTTGAATTCCAATCGTGATATTAAAGTGTCATGAAATGTAAATTACATCACTCACTTAGTAAATCATTAAATGTGTATGACCATAACCCACCTGGACTATTTGAATATAGCCTAATTGTGCCTCTAATATCAGTTCTTAATAGTTTGTTTTTCATATGTTTCTTTGTTTTAATGTGACTTGCTTTTCAAAAAATCTCACCGGCACCATTTGTAGATTTCTTCGTACTGTTTTAAATCATTTTTATATGTGCAGATATCAAAACTAAAACTAAAATCACATTTTCTCTCATTCTCAGGTGACGCCTCACCAGGATTTTGGGTTTTGAGCGCATGGGCTCCTCTTCTTTGGGTACAATACGAATGTAGAAGACAGCGGGGAAGATGAAGATGAGACATGGGGCAGATGTGGCACCTGGCAAGCATAGGAAAGACATTTTTTTTAAATTATATCATGTAGCTAATTCCCCATGACTGAGTGAGTCGTTGTAGTCCTCATGAAGTGCTGCTGGATTGACTGGATAAGACTGGAAGATATTATCACCAAATGCAGTGCTGTAACTTACAGGGAGGATATGAAACTAAGTATATATGGGGGAAAAACCAAGCTAAATTAAAATGTATTTAACTTAAAATTAAAATAAATATTCTGTTGCAAGAGTGTCACAAAACTTAACAGACCATTTGATTGATGTCTGTAATAAACTAGGCATTCCCAGGTGATTTTCAGGCTTTTGCCCTAATATCTTTCAATTTAATCTATCTCTGCAAGTACAATATTACGTCTGAGGAGTACTTAATTCAGGGTGCACAATTATGTGTCATTTTAAAACAGAAAGGATGCTGACATACATTGATGTTATGACAAATTTGAGACAGATCAACAAAATTGGGAATTAGGCTAGTGATCAATGCATAATTCACTCATATCTAGATTTAAATAGATCCTGAAAGTTCATCAGGATTTGTCAGTGAGCCTCTACTAGTAACTAGTCAACTTTGGTGCCTCAAGTGCTGTTCAACTTTAGGAGTCAAAACCACCCATGTCCCAGGATTGGTCCAACCTACCGATGATGCCGAAGATGCCCAGGATGTTGGGGGCAAAGATGACCAGCATGTTGATGAAAGTGAGCAGAACAACGGCGATGGCGATGTGGCGGGGCCAGTAGAAGGTCTTGTTAGGAAAGATCATCTGCTGAATCGCTCTCCGCACCTGATCACAAGAGGCAAGCCATCTTTAATGAACATGTTTCACTGGATTTAGAATCTAGATAGAGTCACTGTATGAGAAAATAGCAGTTATTATAAGCTGCCAGTCAGCCACAGTGTGCACTGTATGCACTACATTTAGACTTACAGGGAAGAGCACAATGGGTACAGTGAGCGTGACAGCGGTGAGCACAGCCAGACGCACACACAAAATCAGATTGTCATACGGGTCAATACGGCTGTAGGTGTGCAGCAGCTCAGCCTCCACCTCACCTAGAAGACAAACACACAGGATAATAGAGTAGGTCCAAGGATCATGAGGATCCAGGAGGACTTACTTAGTAGTTACCAGTCATTCTAATGCTATAAAGAGTTATTACATCTATCTTAATTCCAGACATGACTAAAGAATTAATGGGCAGTATTTTAAAGGGTTACCGAACACTCCCTACACCAACTGGCAAAAGCTCACTTGTAGTTATAATAACGCAGAAATCACGTGTTTTTCACAGGCAAACATTATGTGAAATAGGGCTCGTTTTTTAATATGCCAATGTAATAAACCCATTTTACCTACCTTAAAAGTAGCTTAGCATAGCAGTGCAAATGGTTATTGTATGAGCTATGACCACTAGAGGGGGAAGGTGGATCGTGATGCTTTTCAACCTAAGGGATTACTGTTCTCTTTGCCATGTGATAGTGATTCAGATCAAATAAAAGAGAGAGAGAGAGGGAGAAAATAAATGTGCTGCCATGGGAGGGGGGCCAGACCTCACCATAGAAAGTCAGGTATCCAAAAAGAGCAGCCAGGAAGTACATGGTGTACATGACTGCAATGGAGATGTTGGACACATGCTGCATCTTTTTCTTGGTGGGGCTGAAATCAGAAGATACTGCCATATGATGTCACACTCAAACACACACACCATCAGGGCATCCACTGACAAAATATATGTCCACATATATAGAGTACGTAGCCTAGTTATTCATAAAATACCATCTTGAGCGGTGGGGCTATTTATGTCACAGTTTGTGCACACCGAATATGCCTCAAAGATTCAATAACCTACTCAAATTAATCTTAGGAAAACACACAACAGTGGTTCAAAGCAAGATGATAATTTCAAACTAACAACATGCTACATCATACAAGCAGTGTGTTCGTATCTCAAAATAAAATGAAAGCAGTGCACGTGACTAGGTTATGATCAGCCAAGCACAAAGCAAACGTAGTAGCTTTCCTCTTTGTCATGTAACTGATTTCTTCCTATCCTGGAAAGGGGAACATACTTGCGCAACTCTGTGTAGATGGGCAGGACCTCAGGGTGGCACACAAAGGCGAACGCCAGGATGGGGATGGTGTAGGCTGCCTGAAAATGAACCCCAACAAGTCACCATAGATACAGCGGCGCCCTCCCAGACGTCTTACCACCAACCTCACGATTTACTGCCCATTACTCCCTCAGACACATCACAGAGAGCTAATTGTTTCCCTGTGATTAACTTGGACCTGGCGACTGACCAGCTTTAGCCTATTTAAGAATGCCTTTCTCGTAAGCTGCTAAGCAGCAGGGATTGGGTTTACTAGCCTGGGTTAGGAAAATCTTGCACATCTTTAAGGGATGCTAATAAAGACTTAATTGGATTTCATATATCAGGAACAACTAGTCAATGCTCACTAATGCACTGGAAAGTAAAGTACTATAAATACAATTCAGTGACATAGGTATTGTTACAATAAATTAAATTCAAGCAACTATCTACAATTAAGAGTCTTTCAAGAGTCCTGTCCTGTGGTGAAGGCTGGTTTGGTAACTGAAAAATAAGGCTACTTAGAGAAATGCCAGGTCTTTCCCAAGTTATTTGGTCCACAGAGGGCAAAGCAATTTTTACTCTACTGTTAGCAGGAGTAGATATCTGAGTGGTCACTGTCCATCCCTTACGAAAGTCTTATCCTGTTGCTTATCGTAAACAGTTTGATAAAAGCCCTGACCTCCTTTCTGAGGGCACTGGGGTTTGCTGAGTGCTTCAAACCAAGAGTGATTTTCATGCAGCCAAGAGGCTGTGTGATTTGGGTTGTAGACCGTCATTAGCAACATGCTGAGGACGACAGTGATGCAAGTGGGTGGCAGCGGAGGTGGATGTGATGAAAGTGACAGAGTGACATGCATAAACCTACTTGTGAGTTGATGTTGAGCATTTTGGGAACACAGGCAGGGTTGTGCTCCGCACCAGGGTAACTGACATTCAGCCCACTGACAGTGGCATTGAAAGAAAAGTCCGTAAACGGACAGGGGACGGTGAACTTTTTGTAGATGACCTGTCGAGGGCAGGGAGAAAAGGCGTGAAAAAACAAACAAGACATGACATCCAGTTGACGCATGTACTGACACAAGAGTCAGAGGACTTACTGCAATGAGGAAGAAGACCATGCAGCTGAGGGAGAAGCCACTGGTGTATCCCAGGTACCCTGAAACACACAGGCTTCATTAGCATCACTCCCAGCTGGTATCACACTCCTCCATTCCACTGGGAGATAATTAATACAGTGGCATGTCAACACTGTCAGTCTACTCTGAATGACACCATACTAAGGCTAACATGGTGGAAAATGCCAATGTAGGCTTTATGCGATATCTCCCGTCCCTACTCACTACTAATAACTAACCACTAGCATTTTCCTGTTGAATTGTGAAAGGGGATATAATATCTTCCGGTGTATATTCTTCACCTTGTGGTGGTCTACACTGATCTAATGTACTGGGAGCTGGAGCTCATTACTGGGCTCTGGCTGCTCTGATTGGTTTTGCCCTTCTTGCTGCCTCTACAGGAGATAGACTCCTAATTAAAGGTCAGCCAATCCACCTCTCTCTTTCTCCTTTACTGGCTGCCGCTGCTTTTTTCTTCCTTCTCTCTCTTTTCCTTTCATGTAATCACATAATGATCCATTTTTCCACCGTTCCAGTTTACATAAATGTGGCTCTGTTGTGTAAACCGACTATGATAACTGAATACACAGGCAACATGGGGACGGGCACTTGATCAACCTCTCACGAGAGCAGGCAAATTTCATTTTTCAACAAGTTAATTTATTTTTATTTTTATCAGCTTAGTGAAATGTTTTTTTTCATGCACAGTTTTAGTCTTAATTTTACTTTCAGTTATCAACAGCCGCCTTGCTCTTCACGCACAACATGAAACAAATACAGACTTGTAGGCACACTGATTAGATGGGCATGACACTGTAAGAGAGACAAGATATACCGGTACACACTCACCTAGCTGTTTCATCAGAGCCAGTGGCAGAATTATTACAATTGATACTATGATCACGAGGTAGTTTCCGTTCAAGTACCATTCACTGGAGAGAGGGAGAAAGACACAAAGAAATCCACTGTATTGATTTAGAATTACTTGACTTGAACTCTCCACTCAATCTAAATATCATTGAAGCACTTTCAATGTATCAGATATTGATTGAGAAGACAAAGGAGAAAACTGTGTCGATAGCTAGGAAAGAAGGTGCACACAAAAAAAACCCAGAGAAAATAAGGTAACCACTCATTATGTGGTGGAAACATCCAAAGTACTGATTGGAGCTCATTGTATATCTCTAGGCCTGCGACTACAAGTTTTATACACAGCTAATCAAAATCATACACAAATCAAATGTCCATTGTTGCTGTGAAATCAGACCTTAAGCGTGGAATATCACTGTTTGAAAAATAAGCCTCTCCGACACTGAGAACTTAAGAACACATAATAACGCAAACTTATGGAGGAGGATATGACTGACTGACTGACTGGCTGGCTGACTGACTGACTGGCTGATTGGCTGACTGACTGACTGACTGACTAGCTGACCGGCTGACTGACGGACTGGCTGACTGACAACAAACTATGAGTTAATGATGAATTAGATAACAATAATAAGTTATTTATCATATAGTAAATATTTGTAACTGAGTAGTATATATAGTAGTACATTATACATGTATTAACATTAGCTACTATGTATTAGAAATAGTATTCTGCACTTATATATCAGATATACAATTTTAACTAATGTCATAATGTCATAACTAACTACTTCATCATTAACTCATAGGTTGGTAAGGCTTATGAACTTTAATTATTCGAAAGTGGTACGGGCCATGGCGACATTCTTCTGGCATCCACTGGTCAATGGGGATTGGGGTGGAGACTGAGGTCCGAAGTCTAGACGCTACCTATGACTGCAAGCCCTGTACAGGCTCTGTGGATACATATTCCACTGGAGCACTAAAAACACCCAAGGCTGACTGGATGGAGGAGATGAATAAGTGAAGTTAGGCAAACATATGACACACAGACTCCACTGACACAACCCATCACATGTTACTTTCTCATACACAGCCGCTTCTAGGATAAAACCTCTGTGAGCTATTTTTGGACTGAAACAGTAGAAGTGATTCATGTAATGTCTTCTGTGAGGTGGCAGACGTCACAGCGATACAGCATCTGTAGGCTACACACGCGAAGAGGTTCATCTATCCCGTCAGCCTGCCCTCTAGAGCCGACCAGCCATCTGGCCCAGGGACACAATCACCCGTCAACACTGATACACACACAAACTTAATTACACACACACATACCAGCACACAGAAATACATGTTATCACAAATATGCACAAGCAGTGACAAAAACCAGATAAGACGGGCAAAAATGCTTAAAGAAACACAAACTAACACTCCACAATTAACGCACCAGTAGCTCTCTGGTAGCTTGACTGGTTGAACAAACATATACACAAACACACGGAAAGAGCATCGGGTGTTGATTGATTATGAAGTTCGTTAGGAACCCTGAACAGGCAGAGACAAAAATAGGCACACACGTATGCATGCACACATACAGTATATCAATGTAAGGAGTTGCGACTGCTACTAAAACACTTTTTTTCCAACAGATGTATATCAATTGCATAGTATATGGTGAGATACATCAATCCTGGTCATAATCTCAACATGTCTGAATGCCGTCGCCCCCACTGTAAATCTAAACGAAAGGGGACAATCCCAATCTCTGTGGCAAAATGACGATGAAACTGTCGTGAAATGTGCCACCCTCCATTTTATCCAGGCCAGGGGTTGTGTAACAACTGCTGTATTACACAGACACTCCCTTTCCTCCTTCTTGCTCTTCACCCACTTATGTGTTTCTCAAAGAAATGCTCAAACTGGGTTGGGGGGTGGTGGGGTAACAATACACTTTAAGTCCCTTCCATGGAAGTGAGTGCTGTTTGTCTCTGAGGCCACCTGCACTAGCCAGTGATATCCTATGGGTTACGTTCTCAGCCCTGGAGTCTAGCTGTGTTTTGATGTGCGCCTCTCTCTGTGGCCGTGCTGCCCTCTCCTCCCGGGGTCACTCTCACAGCTGTTCGGCCCTGAGCTGCTCGGCACACTCAGGGCACCAGGCCTGCCCACTGGCACAGGACAGGACAGTTCTGTGGGGGCTGAGATCTGCGCTCAGCAAGGATGACTGTGTGAACTCGTAACTTAAAGCGTTAGTTTTTCAATTCTTGTAATCCATTATTACTTTTTATTTATTTATTAGAATGTCATCGCTTTCATTTTTCTTTCACATTGTTTCATTTTTGTTACCACAATATTTTCTTTGAAATGAAAATCCTGCAGCACCTCGTGCAGACTACTTGTTTCTAATTGAAAAATGCAGCCCAAGTATGCTTCATATAAATGAGACTGGTTTAGAGCAATAGTCTGCATTACATTTTAAAACAATGATCGACAACACACTTGGCAGCAGAAGCCATATTGCTGAAGCATGTTCTTGAAGTGGGTAACACAAAAGTACTCTAACAAGTTACTTTTAATAAAGAGTAACTTTATACCTTGTCTATTTTTTATCTCCTGTACGTGTAACTACAAATAGAAGATGTGCACTACTCTCCATATGATATTTATGTCAGTATGTGTTCCCTGGATCTGAAGTCATTCATGTTACTGCACAGTGTGAATTGATAATGCATAGAGCAGACCACTCACCCTGCAGGATAATCCACCCTCAGGAAGGCCTGGATGACCAGAGGGAACTCATACTTGACTATGTACAGGTAACTGGACATGGCTGTGGAGGGGAGGTACACACATGCACGGAATCGCACACACCCACACAAACACAAACATATACACACAGAGCACAAATATTAATCCCGAGCAGGACCCAGATACCCACTCACAGGATACTATGGGCCGGATCTACTAAAGGTGTGTGTGTAAAAACGTGTGCAAACTCATAGCACGGGCAAATAAAGTGTGTTTACACGCTATTTTGCACAATACTGTGAGGAGAAAATGTAAATAGATTAATGCAGCACACGCACTGTGATCTATCACATTTACTGCAGTCACAAAACAATCGGTTACAGCGATAATTTTTATTGTAGCCTATTTCAACCTTCTAATTCAAATTCTATAGGCTCAAATTTCATTTTGTGCTTGCGGTTCTGTTGCCCGTCCAAACTCTCCATGGTGCAAACCATTAAACACGCAAAACCCTCATTTAAATACTGCTGTCTCCACCACATTTTCACCTGTTGTCGTTTACACAATCATTCTTAGTAAATCACCAGCAAAACGCCCATCAACCAAACATGCTAACTTTTAGAATGCACACGCAAATTAGTACCTTTTATTTTGGATCTTAGTAGATCCAGCCCTATGAGTATTATCCTGGAAACTGTCACAGGAAATACATTTTTTAAACCAAGGACGACCACTACTAAATCGAGATTATACCGCAAAAGATAAAATACACACACACATTCAAATAAAATCCAATTCAAATGCACAAAACACACAGTTGTTTTTAATTATAAAGAAATACAGTTGATCTTGTGCAGATTGACACAATCCAATTAAATAGCCTCGTCACCTCATTATACACAATTAACAGAAAGTATAGAGCGCTCTACAGATACACACAGAGGTGAGGCTAAGCAGAAGACACATGCAAGTGAGCTACATATCCCCTGCTAATAGACACTTATCCAAATGTATTTGTATTTTGTCTGTGAACAAAATCCCAACATATAATTTGCATTTCTGTAGAACTGTCATTATTTTGGCCATGTATTTTACATATTAGTCTGAAAACCACTGTCAACAGATGGATGGCAGTGTGTGTGCCAGAGCCCTCACCTCCAATGTTTTGCAGCGTGATGGCAATGCCTGCAGCCATCTTCCCTGGGGTCCCAAAGGCCCTGTAGCCCAGCTGCTCATACGCACGGATACCTGAGGCACAAATACCAGATAATAACATATCTTAATGTGTTCAATATATAACAAGGCCTGGAATTGTAAAGGAGACACTTTGATTAAACGTATACTGATAAGTCATGGCATGGCACGTTGGGCGTTGGGTTTGGAATTAGGAGTTGGAACATTGGTGATCTGACAGTGGAGGGTAATTTCGAGGTTTGCTAATCAGAAGAGGCAGATTGTCAGAATACGACCTTATGTGTATGCCTGATGTTAAGCATCAACATAGGCTTTAATACAGTGGGCCCTCTAAAGCCCACCGTATCATTTTTGTAACAGCATCTTTTAACGGCTGATAAATTGTCTGTAGGTTAGCAATTCCACCAAAATAAAAAACTTTCTACGACCATACTTTGTATATCATAATGGTGGATTTGTGTAATGTATTATCTTTGATACATTTTTGTAACTATGGATAGGAATGTCCATTTTGGATTTTCCATTTTTGGGGGGAGTAAATGTATTTTGTAGGTTCCCCTTGGGCAGGTCTGACATTGGCTAAAAAAGGGTCTGGGTTTTAGAGGGCAGTTCCCTCCATAACATTCAGCCTACATGCAGTACATACCAATAATGCCAGATGACTTGAGCAGTAAATGGATGGAATATGATGAGAGGCCTGCAACCAAAGTTAGGAGTACCCTGAAAAAGACATACACCATTACTTTTTTTTTAAATCCAAATATTCATCACCACCCGACAAAACACCATTATAATAATTTGTTAATTAGTTAATAATAGTATTTTTTTCTCAATGACAATAGATCTTTGGAAAAACCTTGGTCTTATAGATTACATTCTTACACTGTACATTACTTTGTAACCTATTTATACAGCTGCAGCATAGAGATACATGTCCTGAATGCTGGAACATAGAATGTGTTGGAAGACTGGAGTCCCTGTGGTTCCAGTTCACCCTGGGCTGCACTCCAGCTGAGCCAAGGAGGCTGCCCTATTGGCCCATCTGCCCTCTACCCCAGGAAGTAACCACACGCATCAAATGGACTATTTAAAGGGGAAATATTTACAAGGCAATGCTGAAATTTGTGGGATGAGGAAAAGCTAATGTTCACGTTAATCTTCTCTCTCTTGGCTCCTCAATGGTGGAATAACCCATCCCAGTCACAAAAGCCGTCATTCACCATCTTCAGTCCTAGACTGAAAACTCTCCTCAAAACGTTCCTCACATCGCCCTCTCTCCACTGAGTCATATTCCTCCTCTATTCCTCTTCTTGCCTTCTACTTCTGTGCTTAGCTCTTCATTTTTCTCTCACAGTAATGTTGTCAGGGAACTATAGCTCTGACTCTTGCACATCTCACTATTGGTTGCTTGGAATGATGGTGATCGAAGACTAAAAGCTTATTCTACTGTTGCACTCATTGAAAATCGCTCTAGATAATAATATCAGCTAAATGTAAATGGAACCAAGAGGAAAAATACTGGACTCGTTGGTCCACATTTCCAAACATACCCAAACATACCGTATTAATTTGGCCCAATACGGTCTGAACTAAGAAACCTGATCTACTGACTTTCCCTGAGCAAGTCCACCTCATTCCAACTATTTTCTATTTTCTGCCTCTTTTGTTGTTACTCTTGGCAACCTAGACTCTCTCTCTCTCCTCTCTCTCTCTCTCTCTCTCTTTCTCTCTCTCTCTCTGGCATGGCCAGGCAGAGCACGTCTTTCACCTCAACTTCAACTCTTGGCCCGTTCACATGTTTTTTTTGTGCCCGGACAATGTGGAAGAATGCGGGGCTGACTTGTGGAGGATTAAACTGGTGCATTGGCAGTGGGAGGACAGATCTGCTGACAGTCAGACAGATTGATGCACTTGGGTCACTGTAGCTCTCCTCGCAGTGTTCCCCCCCACTGCATTCCTACCCAGGCAAGGGCCAGTGACCCGCTAAAGCCTCTGTGCCCGCCAAGAACAATCTGTGTAATATGAAATAACAGGCCACTAGGAAAACGGAAGGATAGAAGATTTCCAAGCTTAGCCACAGCATGTGTTAGATGTAATAAACTATCTAGTATATTCAACAACCTCATGAGTCACAATTTGGCTCTCACTGTGGTACTAAAAGTGTCCTTACGTCACACATGTCCTTATTGCAATGTGAACATTGCAAGTTGTATTGCAATAAACCATAAACACACTCTTTCCCACAGCTGCAACACTCTGACAGGGGCCAAATCAGGTCTTACCCTCATATACAATTAGGTACAAATGACGACAAGTGAACGGGCGCATCGTATAACTCACAGTGGATGAGTGGAGGGCTTGATAATCCTTCATGGTTCAACTGTACAGAAGGTGTCCCCAGTTGGTGACCAGGTCAGTGGAGAGAATGAGAACAACCTACTTAACAAAACTACAGTACAACGGGTCTATGTTTTGTTGTTGGTGTTTCATTTTCGATTGTTTTCCTCCCAGTGTTCCTGTGTTCAGGGAAACTAATGTACTGCTTTCATTTAGGTCTTCTGTACGATTCAGAATGACACTGGCAACAAAAAAAGACCCAAAAAAGTGAGAGGCGATCGCCACAATGGAGCTCATTGTGGACCACAGAAAAACTGCCTGTATTCCTTTGCCAAATATGTCCCTGACCCTGCCTCTATCTCTCTGTAGCATTTCTGAGATACAAGTTAATGCAGGTGTGCACAGAAAAGCTACAGGAAAACAGAGGAACATAGCTTTACATCTATAATAGGAGAAATAAATACATACATTAAGCTGAACTGTATTCATCAGATAATAAAGCCTAGACTAATCAGCCACAGAGTTCATTTCAGCTCCTCTCTAGCCAAGCGTCAAAGACGGCAGCATTTGGTGACACAGAGTTCAGCCAGTCCAGACAGCAGACAGCTTGAAAAACCACAGTCACGCCATTCAGCTCAAAATAAGGAGCTTTCTCTCACAATGGAAAATCCTCTAGACATGACTGCCTAGGCAAAGAGCTTGAATACAGTCATTGAATAATATTTTAGTGGGCGATGGGTGTCTAACATTAAAATTAGCTTAAAGCATCATCGGTTTGGTAGAGATTTGGGTTGTCTGGTTACCTTGCCATGATGCCATGATGAGGGTAGAACTTGATAATCCAAAATTGTGTTTATTTCTCTCTCCATACACATACTGTACATGACATTGAGAAACAGGTCTCAAAGTCACACTTTTGCACACAAAGAATGAGAACAAAGCGGATTTCTGCCAATGTATAAAATAAATAAACCCAGTTCAGCTTTTGGGGGGGGGTTTACAATGATTTACAATAACAAACAGTGATTCGGTCTCAGAAGCTTTCTACCGGATCTTCTTCCTAATTCAAATAGTAAAATCAACAAGAAGTTCACATTTTTATTTCCAAAAAAGCTGAACCGGGTTTTGTTATTTTATTGGTAGAATCCGCTTTGTTCTCGTTCGTTTTTGAGCTAAAAGTGTGACATTGAGACCTGTTTCTCCGTGCCATGTATGTGTATAGGGAGAGAAATCAACACAATTTTGGATGATCAAGTTTTATTCTCCGGAGCAACTAATGAAGATATCTCATGACAAATCACATTACATAATGGCAAAGTAACTGCACAACCCAAACCTCTACCAAACGGTAATGATGCTTTAACATTTCTACCACAACGATGTGGATCTAGAACGCTGACAAGAATATACTATTAAATAATTGAGTCTGGTGTGAAATAAACAAACTGCCTGTGACCTAAAATAGAAAAGAACATCTAGGTTTACACCCTAGCTACAAATCCACTTAAAACAAGCCATGGCAGTAAAACATTGTTTGACCCCTTACTGGAGCTTTGTATTGTTATCTTATCCAGAAATGATTGGTTAAAAAAATGGGGCTGCCTGAATGTTCTATTAAAATGTGTATTATGAGGGCTTACAGCATAAGCCTAGAATGTTTCACAGAAAAATAGATTCGGTGCCAGCCACCTTGCAATGTAACACCGATAGGAAGAGGTGTCAAAACAGCACGAGGAGGAGGTGCAAGTGTTGATGTTGCCAATGCTATCTGGTGAGATTACCTTCTAGAAACATGAGCCTGATTGTTTTGAGAAACAGTTCAACCTTAGAGCTGGAAGACTCATGAAGGGACGGCAACTTTTTAATGCATTGACCTGTCCGTGGCAACGATTGTTGTAGGAGCTAGACAAAGGTGAAAAGCTTGCTATTCAAACTGCCACATATACAGTATATGTATGGTTGTGTGCTATAATGTAGTTGACAACCCACCACTCAAAAAGCATATAATTGTGTTGGCTTTCACTGTGTGATTGAAAAAAACTAAACTATTCTATCTATTCTATCCCTGGTAGCCAATATCGCTCATTCTAAAAAGAGGTTTATTCCAAGTGATTGGTTGACTATGCTGCTACTGTGCATTGTCACTGTTTAATCCTCGCATGGAGTGTGAGAACTGATTAGAAATCTCTGCAGCTGAAAGGTCATGGGACCACCAGAGCATCTAAACCAGAGAGAAACAGCATCTACATAATGAAATCGTATATGATAAATCTGGCAGAATGCATTAGACGGTGACGTTCTCACTGTTAAGACCTTCATATGTATGCATACGGTCACTGTAGATAATAGAGCATGCAGAAACTATGGGCTTATTTTCAGCATCCATCATTGTAAATGCATTGGTTTAGCACAACTATGCTATTTCCATAATGAGTCATAATCTCAGCCCTACCTCTATTATACTTACAGTAATTATTCCATAGGGCTTGAAAACTAATTAATCTCAGCTCATTCATTTATAAAACGTGCTCTGCCTCATCAGTTTCTGTGTTGCTGTCATAAACAGGGCCTGATACCGGTTAATAGTCTTTAACAACTAAGTGCTATTTCTGTGTGTGATGCAGACCTCCAGTGGAAAGACCTTAGCGGAGAGAAGGTGAGTCAGACAACATCTGTGAGCCCTAATTTAGCTCTAATGATTCTATCGTGTAGTTATGTCAGCTCCATCAATTAATCTATCTATCTACTCATCCATCAATTCATACTGTATATGCATGACTTACAAAAAGAGGATGACCCCAGTGTTGGCCATGGCATATGCCAGTCCCAGGATTCCACTTCCCATGATTGCATTGCCCAAGTTGAAGACTGACATCCCAAAAGAGGTTTTCCCCTCAAACTGATGCCATTATAACAGAGGAGAGGAATAAACAGGTTAGCTACAGAGGTACCATATGCAAGTATATACGTAAGCTACAATTAAGAAGTCTGTTGGCTTTGTTTGAACTTACATCTGTAAAGCGTGTGGTCTTCTTGTCCTCCATGCTTGATAAGAACTCATGGCTCTCTACGCGGTTGGCATCTGCATCCTCATTTCTGTGGGGACACATGGGACAAAACATTGTCATAAGAACATGAGGTAACAACACAAAGTAAAAAACCTGTGGGTGCATGTATATCACAAACAATATTTAACAATAGAACAGGAACAGATTTCAAAATCATGTTACTTTTCTGTCCGTCAAGCAGCACGTGAATTTGAAACACATTATCTGCTCATCATTGTTACATACCTGGCATTCTGGGCACTATTGGGAATAATGTCCCTACAAAACAGTGTAGAGAGGCCACCCATCACCCAACGAGAGCACAAAGTGGAAAGACAACACCCTCAGTGATATTGTTATAGAACAAATTACAGTGAAGGGACCAACAATCAACTGTATCCTGGAGAGATACATTTTAACAGAAGCATCTATTACATAGAAGTAGGCAATAAAGAAAATACTGCAAGAGAACCCGCAACCTGATAATTTATGTATTTATTTTACAATAGTAGTTGACTCTGTTTCATAATGAGATAGCAGGTAGCGGTTCAGTGTCTTGTTCAAGGACACTTCGAGAGGAAAACATGGCAGTTAATGGACACAATATTGGTTGTTGCAGGGATTGTGCCTGGGACCTTCTGGTTATGGGACAGTCACTCTAACCACTAGGCCACACTAACCACTGAGTGTGGTATATATCAATGCTAATAATTATTCAAAAAAAGCTGTAATTATTAGATCATGCTTGAGCTTTTCATATCTCATAACATATCATACATTGAAAACAAGTGTTCCTAATAGATCAAGGTACAATGTAGTAAATTATAAAGTATACTTCTCAGTGTCCTCTGCAGGTGGTGTTTTGGCTGACGCAGTGGTCTCATCCCCAGGTTCATGGCCTTTCCCATTAGGCATCATGTTCACCTCAGCAGGAGCAATTTCCACAGTGTCGTCTGATTTCTCCTCACTCATCTCTACACTGGTGCCTTGGTGTGTAGATATAGGGATGTGTCTTTTGAAATGTGTAACAATGTTTGAGATTGTTTTGAATGTTTGGCAGTGTTCTGAGAGTGAACTCTTTATTTTCCTCCTGGGATCTGTGGTAGAAAAGATATGGGACAGTTAGCAAAACATTGTATTTATTTTAAAGAGACTGGGCAGCCCACTGTCCTTTGTTAGGAGTCTTTCTGGCAGTGCAGTTAAAAGAGACAGGGAAATAAGAAGAGGGAAACACGACAGCAAAACATGAGCCAGATTCACACTCAAACACCACCAAGTCTTTTCTAATAATAGGGGGTTTGTGCCATTCATATAAGGCTGAGTTTACACTTACAATTAAGAGACATAGACGATCATATTGTGATCACAACTGTACATAGTCTGGATGCAACCCAGAAAATATGTGCAAAAAAAGCAATGTAAAGATATGGGAAAGGGAAAGCGGGAAAATGTACAAACACAGGAGAAAAATGTAAAAGTGTGGACATATAGGGATGTAATCTCATAAAATCCATTATTTACAATAAGATCACATCAAAATGATAAGTGTAACAGAGAAGCTAAACCAGAGAGAGTGCATTGCTGTGACGTTCTACCTGCTACACACAGTCCCTAATTTGATCAGCTATTCCTGACTAATTACGCATTAAGTAATATTGTTTTAATGCATTCTATGTAAATCATCATGATCTGGACAACTGGTATTTTACATTTAGCTGGTTAGTTACCATAAAACTAAAAATACAAGACATATATTGTGCTTGGACATCCAATTTAAATTGTATTGACCAGATCATCAGAAACTATTTTAATTGAAACATTTTCTTAATATTTACATGTAGGCTATTTGCTAAATCATTTTATAGTATGCTAGGGTTGTTCGATATGACAATAGACTGTATATCGTGGGATGATAGAAAAATGTATATCGGTAGATATTTTCATTGTTGTTTCTATCACCATTGCCGCAAAAAAGCAGCAGAACTGCTTTACGGACATATTTTACGTCATTCCCGACCACGCTTTACGTTTTCTACACGTGGACTGGAATAACAAACAAACACAGAGGAGCGTGACACAGAACGAAACTCTATTGCATTTTTGAACTGCCTGTTAAACAACAGTTTTCAGTGTTCCACTGATTTACAACCAGAAAAACATTGTCAGCTTTTATCACAAGCGTGGTTCTGTATGTAATCTGGACCATGTAGCTCCGCTGTATTTAACCAAACGCTATGAGAATAAAGTTATTTTGACTCAATTTACATTTAATGTTCATATTATTTCCCATTTTTGCGTTAAGAAAAGGCAATCAATTCATGTTTCGCCAGCATATTTTGAATTAAACAATCACATTTTGTATTTGCTTTTTAATGAAAACCAAATTAGATATGTAAGGCTGGGTTTAAAAATCTATTTTCCGATTCAAATCGATCTTCATTTGAAAGATCCGATATTAATACAGAGACGTGTGTAGAGTAGACCGGGATAAGGACTGAGAGAGAGTTAACGTGTTGTGCCAAGTGACTAAGATAAGTTAAAATAAAAGCCATTGTTCGGATAAAAGCCTCCGTCATCATTTTACAGTAACCATCTGCTGATCAATCAATCAATCATTATTTATATAGCCCTTTTATACAAGTATGTCTCAAAGGGCTTTACATTGCATCATATACATAGTACATCACACCATGCACCACACTACACACAAACACATATATTTGCATGTCTTTGACTGTGGGAGGAAACCGGAGCACCCGGAGGAAACCCACGCGAACACAGGGAAAACATGCAAACTCCACACAGAAAGGGCCAGGTGAGATTTGAACCCAGGACCTTCTTGCTGTGAGGCGACAGTGCTAACCACTGCGCCACCGTGCCGCCCGTGCTGCTGATGATGCGGCTAACTTCGTAAAGTACTATCCACTAGGGATGGGTGGATCGAAACTGGTATCGATACTCACATACTACTCATTTGGTATCGATGCCCTTTGAAAAGTATCGATTTCCAAAGTAATTTTTTCTATAAAATGCGGTCACGTCACTCAAGCGTCATAGTTCCCACTACAAGCTGGAAACTCCCCAGTTCCCAGGTGTCTTGAAGGCAGCCTTACAATCTCCAAGAAGTGAGAAAGCATCATGAAGGAACTTTAGTTTCATGGACTTTACAGTTTACAATGTCCAGAGGTTGAGACTGTTTTTCAACATATTCCCAAAAAATTACCTGATTTATTGCACTATTTTCAAAGGCAATTCAGAGCCTTTTTCAATTTCTTGGTTTACTTTTACTTATCAATTAATATATGGTCTCTTTTGGTCGTTTCTCTTCTCGTCATGTTAAATAAAAACGACATTAATGCAACTGCTTTGGGATCAATTCTTAATGTAAATATGAATATTTTAATAATGTACAAGGTTAGAGGGTTCCCTGTACAATATACAGCATTAGTCATCTGAGAATCTCTTTCATATCCAATCGAAATTGGTATTAGAACTGAAATATCCCTAACCTAATAGATATCGAATCGAGAATCGCAACTCGAATCAAATTGGGACCTAGTGAATAGGAATCTAATCAATTCGGGAAATCAGTGGCGATACCCAGCCCTAGAGGCATGTGGTTATTTTTTATAGACACATTTTTCATCAAATTTACAGAAAACGTGCTATATCATGATATATATCGCTATCGTGATATGAAATTACCCATATCGTGATAGAGGATTTTGTCCATGTCGATCAGCCCTATAGTATGCCACTAGTAACAATGTGCTGTTGTCACCTTGATCAATTTTGTCATTCAAAAAAATTGAATGAGTGCAGGCATTAGCCGCCTAGTTGAATATTGACATTGGACGCTCTCCAGTTGCTGCTATCAGACACAACACAAAGCAGCCAGTGTAGCAGGGTCATTTGACTCAATGGGTGACACCCAATGGCATTGCATGACACCCGATGGCTCCAGTGTAGCTTGGCTGTAACTGTCAATGTTTAATAATTTCCAATCAGTGTGGTGGCACTGTCTTAATTCCTGGTTGCCAACTGGTTGTCAATCACTTTCTAAGAATGCTGGAGTGGATGACAACAGAGAGTACGATGGGTGGATGGTGCAACACCACAGAATTCCTTGCAGACTTGTTGAACTAATTAAGAACCAAAGCGGCAATCCCAAACAGCTATTCAAGATCAAGATCAACGTCAGAACATCTGTGAAAACATTAATGACACAAGGTTTTCACCCAAATCTTCTGTTTGTGTAGGATGGTTTCATTGGGACTAACTATGGTCAAATTAATATTTAGATCCAGTTATCCCCAGTTAGAACAAACAATTTAAGGGATTAGGATGAAAATCTTGTGTCAAAATTTTTCAAACACCATTTTTGTTAAACCCTGATCTTGAAAATCTGATTTAGATCACTGTGCTTTATCAGCTAAGAATAACTGCAAGACATATTTTCAGGCAAAATGCACAAACACAAATACTCTCTCTTGTCACTTAAAGCGAAAACACCAACCACCATTATGTCAGTAGAGCAATAGAGTTCTTAAAGAATGGCTGTTTCCGGGCGAATCCTATGCGTAATTGACACGTCAACTGACAGGTATTTTTCTTGTGTTTCCTCTGTGCTGCAGAGAGCTGACACACTGGGCTTTGCCTAAGGCCTCTACATCCTGGATCTCCTGCTGTTGTTTCTTGGCCGACCTACTGGTGTGCAGGGCCCTAAAAGGCTTCTGTGACATGTATCTCCTGGAAGCTGTTGACCAAGGACCCCTACCTGGCCGGCCATGAAAGAGCTCATTCGCTATGCTGAGTAAATAGCAGTGAAGGGTAGAAGGGAGAGCAAGTCAGGGGCCTTAGAGGAGGTACAAACTCATAGTGGAACCCCCCACATGGAGTTGAAAGAAGAACCAGCTGGGACCAGCTAAGAACCAGTTCTAGCCCTCTTTGTGCCTCCATTTTTCTGCTTGTCACTTTTCTCTTGGTTTCCTCTTTTATTGAGAAGGGTTCAGCATAGCAACAATGCTCAGGATTTTCTGTACAACCACCCCTGGCAACCACTCAGCTGTCCTTCATTCCCTTGGGCCTTTTCTGCTTCACAGCTTGCCCTTTTAAATGTAGCTTTTTGTAAAATTATTTTAAAACATCAGGTAAACCCTGGTTTTCATCTAGCAGTCATCTGAGCCTGTGTTACCAACCACGTTGCTGTGAGTTTAACTGCACAGCCAGTCCTCTCTGTGACTCTGGCTAAAGCCGGGCAACGTGGTTGGGCAGCAAAGCATAGCTCACAATGGCACATGTTGTGCGGTTTCCTGGGAACGAGTTGGAGAACAGTGGCGCTATTGTGCCAGGCATAATTCTACTGCTGGGGCCCCCTTGGCTGTAGTTCGCCAGGCCACTCGAGAGGCTGAAAAGGTATTTCATTGGGCCCTAATTGAAAAGATGCCACCTTGAATTCAGCAGATGCCAGTATCCCGCATTCATGCACAGTTGTAGCAGAAATGCTGACGGTAGCAATGGTAGAGGCAGGGACACTCTCATGGGACAAATCACTAGGATGGACCACACTGTCACTCACACAGTCTACAAATCATGAAGAGGTTGGGGGGAGCCATTGGAGGATAATACGCGATTGGCTGCCTAGTTGCAAGGGTACCTCTTCAATGGATTCAAGCAGTGGAGCTTCAAAACACCAGACCTGATTGGTCAGAGTCATGGCTTCTACAATCATTGTGTTAAATAACAAAGGCGACATGTGACATTCTTGAAAATAGCTGAGAGTGAAAACGCACTCATTCAGCAAGACCTCTTATTCCTATAAGGCCTGCTTTCCGGTCCTCCGAGCTGTGAGCAACTGAAGGTGAAATTAAAATAGGCAATGTGTGGAGAAAATGCTCATTTAAAAGTAGGGCCAACTTGTGCCAGGAGGAACACTGATACTGAGATGTATGTCTCAGAGGCCCTCATGGCATCAGGTATTATTAGCTAAATAATGCTAAATATAGCTAAATAATATGGATTTAGGTGGTCAAACAGGCAAATCTGTAGAACATGAATTAGATATGGGTACAAAGTTTCGTGTCAGTCGGACTTATGATGTGTGAGATATGGACTTTAGAATTTGACATGTCACCATAGCGCCTCTTTGGGCCAAAGTACATGAACCTTGGTGTAAATGCCTTTACAGACAAGGATGCCAAGTTTCTTACTGATTTTACAAAAAATACTTTTATCTAAATGCTATACTATGCTATTATATGATTATTATGTCATAGACCACATCCATTTTAATCAATTACGACCTAATATTTTATTTTGACTAGTGCATGTATACCAAATGTAATTACATTTCATCATCCAGATTTTGAGATATACATTTTTGTTAGCTGTAGCGCCCCCTATGGGATGAATATAATGAATATGGATTGCCAACACAGACATGCTTGATGACCTCGGCTGAATATATCTACTGAGTTTTGTGTCAATTACAAAAATGGTCACTGAATTATCTCAACTTCATTGGTTTATACCTACAATGTTGTTTATCTGATTGGGTTGTTTCATAGACCATTTGTGTATATACTGTAAGTAATGCTTTGCTGCAGGTTTGGTGTGGATAGCAAAAACACTTTTTTCAGAAAAGGCAAAATGGCAAAAAAAACGATTTGGTCAGCTGAATATTTGTAAAGCTTTGTGACACTCACATTTACAATCTGGGAGTTATGGTCTTTTAAAGCTTTATTTTTTTTACCTTTAATTATAGCACCACTGTCTGGTGGATTGGGGTCATTTGAGTAGCAAGCCACCACCATTATCTATCATTTACCAAATTTCATGTCTCTGTTATATACCATCTCCAGAGCTAATTGCAAAAACATAGGAAAAGAAGGAAAAATGATAACCAGCACAAAAACAATTGGGTTTAAGCTCTATGAACCCCTAATTACTGTAGCACTATTGCAGAATAAAACATGGCTAGAAGACTGTGTGCCCATGAGCAAATGTCCAGAGAGGCAATGCTCAGGCAGCAGAACTGAAATCAGATGCTCTGTAGTCTGTTTCACACTAAAACACATGTGCAACTGTGCATGAGCAATCACTGATTTCAAAAAGCATTGTTAAGAGAGCAGGGGGAATAATGTGTGAATTCTTAAATTGAGTGGGGGATGAGATACAAAATCATCATATGTACGAGTTAATGTCACATTGTGATGCTCTGGGAATAAATGTGTGAGTCTTTTCACAGCTACAGCAGAGGCTGTGTTTATTCAAGCCCTCATCCAAAAACATCAACTCATGTTTGCCACCCTCAACACACAGTAGAGGTGGTTGGAAATCAATTCATGTAAGATTACATTTATTATTATCGATTATCGATCGATTATTTTCAGTCCTTTTTTTGCACTAACATTACAGACATGTTGTCACGTCTGTTTGCCGGCGGTCCAGCAGAGGGCGGACTTCACCTTCGCCCTCTCTAATGTTATTGTGTTACCAGTCAGCATTTTGGCCCGAGGCAGGAAGCGCAATACGATCATCTTATTTTTGTATGTCATAGAAGAACGTGTTAGTCACTAATTAGCCTCGGAAGAGAAACGGCGTTCATAATAATATTTGTGTTATGCCATGAAACAGGCGTATTTATCTAATGCTTCAATAAAGCTTTGATTGAGAAAAAATTATTATTTTGTATTTTCTAATAAGAAATATTCATACGAATTTTTTTGCTGTTTCGTTATCGATTGGTCGATTGGTCGTTCATTAACGTTGGCGACTATCGATCAAGGAAATTCCCTAGAATTTGCAACCCTAATCGAAATCGAATCAAATTGTGACATCACTACCGATTCCCACCCCTAACACACAGTGGCGCAGTGGTTAGCACTGTCGCCTCACAGCAAGAAGGTCCTGGGTTCAAATCTCGCCTGGCCCTTTCTGTGTGGAGTTTGCATGTTCTCCCCGTGTTCGCGTGGGTTTCCTCCGGGTGCTCCGGTTTCCTCCCACAGTCAAAAGACATGCAAATATATGTGTTTGTGTGTAGTGTGGTGCATGGTGTGATGGGCGGCAGTAGCTCAGGAGGTAGAGTTCCCGCCCTGCAACTGCAAGGTCGGCGGTTCGAGTCCAGCTCCTCCCGGGAAAAAAATCTGTCGTAGTGTCCCTGAGCAAGACACCTAACCCCTAAATAGCTCCCGTTGAGCAGGTTGGTACCTTGCATGGCTGCCTCCGCCAACGGTATGACATGTAAGTCGCTTTGGATAGAAGCATTACATTACATTACAGCATTTAGGAGACGCTTTTATCCAAAGCGACTTACATACATTACATTACAGTATTTAGGAGACGCTTTTATCCAAAGCGACTTACATGTCATACCGTTGGCGGAGGCAGCCATGCAAGGTC